>BQKZ01005165.1:0-19373 GCA_036244855.1 Temnopleurus reevesii | reverse complement strand
AAAAAAAAAAAAAAAAAAAACCACACACACAATTGTGATCATTTTTTTTCACGTGCTAATGCATTTGGAATCCTACCAAAAGTTACTTCTCGTGCTAAAGAACCTGTAATGATTAATCTGAAAACGTTCCCAAATCACTTGTAAGGTAATTTAAGAACCAATTAAAGGACCTGTAAGACTTCCAAATAATGGACAAGTACTATACGGAACTTTTCAAGACTTTTTAAAAGCATTGTTTAAGTGTGTACCTACTTTCCAAGGGCCTGGCATCAACGGATTTGAAGACGCGTTGCACGAAATGGCGACTTTAAGTCCAACTTGGGAAAGGGACCTGTCTTTCGTATGTAGACACGGCATGACTACAACACCTGAAGACACGATGGGCTGATCAATCGATACGTCGTTCATGACATATGCAGATGTGAGGCTGTAACTGAAGGTGAGGAGAATGATGCTGCTGTTGCGAACCCGGGTCGATGGTGGCGCACTATATGAAATACATTCCGCTGGAAAGTAAGTTTGACGAAAACAAGAAACATTGCAAATTGCGAATTCAGGAGGATGAAAGCTGACATATTTGAACAAAAATATAGAAGCTTATACGTGGAGCGCGAAGGTCCCCAAATTGTCGTATTCTCGATCGTTCTATATATAGAAGGTGCCTTGATGGGTTTGATAATAAAACTTGTCTTCGCGCTGCACTTATAGGCTTCCGTACTTTTCTAATTGGCAAGCATTCGTCAGCGTAAGCTCGCCCAGAGGGGGATTTAAAGATATATCTCAAGAAATCGATGTCAAATCTTGTAAATTGCATGCCCCTTAAACGGAGGCCACGTAATACAAAACCATTATTTGAATATTTATGACGTCATGGGAAATGTTGATACGGCTTGGAATTTTCTGCATCTCCAGAATTCATAGTACGAAATAAATGTTACCTCCTTTCCAGCCCTTCTTCGGGTATTTTCTGTTAGTTATTTGGATTTCATTTTTCAATTACGGAAGTGAAAATGAAAAGTGAAAATACGACGTATAGATGGAGATATAGCTGTTTCTGTCATAGATTGCTTACCTAGAAGTTTAGACTTTTTTGAGCAGTACCTATCCTTGGGATCCTGCAAAAGTGTCACTTCTTCTGTAATAAAAATAAAAATCATCGCTATGAGGAACGTCGCAGACACATCTGGTGCGGGGGCGTTCGGGGCTCGAACCATCGGGTCACAGTTAGGGATTTCCATATTCGAGGCCAAGTGTGCAAAATTGAGGGCTGGGGCTAATAATATGAATTCATGAAGTTGTTCAAATCCTGATAGCGCGCATGAACATCATTCGTCACTTCAGTATTCACTTGTATCTACGTGTTCGAGAAAACCGGACTTTACGTGGTTAGAATTATGAGAATATAAATGGTACTAAGAAACATATTTAAGCGGTAAATTATTCCCTGGGGGGGGGGGGGGGGTCAGGCTGTTTAAGAGGAACGCCAAACAAACAGGTCATATTTGGTTGTCAAATCCAGGATGAGCCAAATGCATGGTTATTTTTTCACAGAAATAAATTTGTCTTTAACTCACCATTAACCTCCAGCACCCAACTACTGACGTACAAACTCTGTTTCCCGCTCATTGATGAATACTGCACTTCTAATCGGGCGACTTCTTGCAGATCCACTAAAAGTCTGGCTTGATTTATATTAAAAGAAGATTCGTTTCGCCCCGGACCGGTAAAGAAACCATATGCAATGAATGATCGAGGGGTGTAACTCTTGTTTACTTGTTGTGAATAGTTTTGGTGTTGATAGTTTGGCACACGAGGAAACATGTGTGTTCCATAAGGTGAAACAAATGCCCAATTCGTCGTTTTATTATCTTGTAGAATGATGGATGATCGGGCACACGTGAGTTCTGTTGTCATATCCGAAGTGATGTTCAAGTCTACAATTAGGAAATACAGAAAGAAAAGATCAAAAGGTATGGTAAGGTCGACTCACACCTTAGCGTTTTAAGCCTGCGTCGGCCAGGCGTTTTTGAAAATTAAAATCGCTCCTCGCGCGCACGGTAGACGCAGATCAGAGTTAGTTTGAAAGCACAAACCCGAGACTTTCGGTATGTGAGTGTGCAGAGCATGATACAGGGCATGCGCTGTGAGACTACATCACACACATACGAGACACACAATGAGACACACAGTGTATACCCTGTATCACTCTCTGTGTTTGTGCACAACGAAACCAAAGGTTCTGTTCTTGCAGACTAGATCAGAGTGTGGACTGGCGTTCGGCTTGCGCTCGAGGAGCGTGCGCCGAGCGTCAGTCCACCGTATGAGTTGTGTCTTTGTGCGCTCGGGGAGCGTTTTTTTTATTTATTTTCAAAAGCTCTGGGCTGACGCAGGCTCAAAATGCAAACGTGTGAGTCAGCCTCTAGTATAGTTGATGCACAAAAAGAAAATGGTCATGTTTATAACAAAGCCTGTATCGTTTCATTGTTTCCAGCAGTTTTATCGCACCTGAAAAAAATCGAAACCATACACACACATATGCACAAACAGGGACGCAGACACAATACACACACTTAAATACACACAAGCACACACAAACAAACAAACATAAACACTTATAGGCACACGCTAATAACGCCTAAAACACAAATGCACTGATGCATAAACACGTTTACTCCATGATATCAATAAAAACTGTACACTTGTTTAATATCTGCCAAAAATCAAACTATTATAATCTATGCTCCATAATAATATCTATTATAAAGTGCAAGTTACATAATCAATTTATATTTACTGTTGTGTGAACACAGACTGTTTATGACCATAATGTCCAAATGCATTTCTTTAAAATAGGCACGACGTAATCTCAAACTCATTAAAACAATTATTATTATCATTCTGTCAGATTCTGTGTTTTATCAATGTGAAAATCTTCTGATAATTTATAACTATAGTTCTATTTGAAAATTTAAATGTCTTTATTTACCCTTTATATTCTTGAAATTTACTCTAGCGCATAATGTGTACTATCAGGAATGAAAATGTAAATTTAAACCACACTATTGCCTCATTGTAGCACAATCCATTAACGGATTATTTATAATCAAATAATGCCCTCGCCGTTTGTTTAACACTACGTGTACAAACCTTTTTTCTTTTATCCTAAAAAGGGATTAGGTTTGTCAAGGACTATATTCATAAAAATGAAACAATACTACATGTAAATGCGTATTTGTATAGCTATTGGAATTTATTTATTTTTTGAACGTCATCGACATTATACAGCCAACATTTTGTTCTGATTACATTTTTTTTTCATATATATTGTGTTATGTCAAACAAATTATACAAAAATAAAGAAAATATGAATTATTTGATTACAATAATGAAACAATTATATGTTAAATATTGAAACCACAGTGGGTTTACTAAATGTGATTGTGAATATTGCGGTTTGGCAATTGGGAAATTCATATGTTTAAACTTCGCACAAGAAGTCAATATTTTGTTCATATTGACGTAAGGGATTTTGCCTCGTGTTACACTTAGTTATCATAAAATATCTAAAGCATATTGAGGTTCTACTGGAAAAGGGCGCAATTGATCGCATGCACCAATAAAATCGCTGTTTTATATATGCGTCTCGTCGGAAGGCCAGTCGGAAAAGCAGAATGTGATGGCGTGCTTCGATTTGCATTTAATTTACAGTTGATTTGCGATCAATTGCACCTTTCTAGTCAATATCCCAAATGATATTCTTACCTGCTCTTGAAGTATCTTTAGAGCCATTGCAACAGTCAGGTGCATTATGCATGGACGTATTCTCATATCCATGATTGCAGCGCCACGAATGTTTGCTCCAAATCAGAGTATCAACAGACTGGTAGATGTTTGAATGACAAACGTAGTCTGGCATTGAACCTGAGAGATGGGGACACAATAACATTCAGGATATAGTTTGAGGAAGTAACGAAAGACGAGTTTATATATAGAACGACAGTTATCAATTCTCGTGCTGAATACTCTCGATTATTATGTTAAAAAACTAATACCTGTCGTTCTTAAATTCGATCTTTCTTAACTTCTTGAAATACCAGCAACAACAACAGCAACATTATTCAAATGTTTTATTTTTCGAAAATAGTGTATCATCCAACCGATAGTTAAATGTATTGCCAGCCCCCCCCCCCCCACACTACCAAAAGGAGCCTGTTATAATATGAATATCCCTAACTGTGTATATAGCATTTTGTCGAACAGTGGCACTAGATTCGGACTCTCTGATATCCGACCCCTCAAAAAATAGTTACATTATTCCGTAATATTCATACTGTGCTCGTATGTTGAAGCACCATGTTTATACTTGCCTTTTCTACTGGTAACAATGATAATAACATCCTATTTGACATGTTAATATGTGGTAATCTCACTTTCGTTCAGAATGCATGGGGCGTTAGGGCCTTACATATATCTTATTGAAATATGTATAACCTTCATTTTGATCAAAAATTTCTGGTAAAAGCATCATAACATTCATAGATTATCTCCTAACATTTCGAAATAATAAAAAGATCTCATTGGGTTTAGCTTATTTTATGTAATTTGATAGCATAAAATGAGAATGATGTAAATAATATCTCACCACATTTTGTTGTCGACTGAGTAGTAACTGATACATTGTCACTATATTCACCGGGTACTGCAAAGGTCATCTCCATGTGTATAAAGATCAAGTTTACAATATAAATCCACGCCATGTCGGTAATTAAAATGATATTAATATGGCTTCACACACGATGATAAACAAACCAGAGAGGCGACATATTCCATAGATCACGGATTGTGAGCAGACACTCAGACACATTTATATCACTGTAGATGCGATTGTCATAATTCTTTGGTATTTGACATTGTTTGTCCGTCACAGAGCAATGCTTCTGTAGAAATGAATGGATTCATCAAAAATGAATTTCATTGTACTTTTGTGTTCAACCCCATTGACTTTTGGCACGAAAAAGGTTTATGGCAATCAATACAATACCGCGTGGTTTGGAAAGAGGTGGAAAATATTTGCTTCCCTTTATTTTCCCGAATGAATGATATACAGTACATGATATACGCGGAAACATAATTACCTGATTATAGCAAATTTAATTGTTTTCTGCATAGTTACAAAAGAGTAGGGGTCGAACTGGGAATTAAGTAAGCACTTAATGAGCTAATGAGGTCTCAACAACATGCCCCCCCCCCCCAATCGACGACGACCTTATCCAAGAGTCCGCGCGTACACCCAAAGTGTTTTAGTTCTCGGTGAAACAGAACAAAAAGATAATGGGCTATCGTCATGATCGTGTTATGTTCTTCTTCAGTCTATTTCATTGTTATGAAATTATTGTATTGAAAATTATTCTTCTATTTTTAACCAATACAATTCATTATTCATTTTCTGTTCACATATTGTGCATACTATACTCTAGGAGCATACAGTCAATCCTCGTTATAAAGAGCACTGATGTAAAGAGCTCTTGTTATAACAAGCTAATTTTCCTGGTCCCATCTCTTAGCATTTTATTATATTCTGACCCTGATATAACAAGGTTTTAATATAAAGAGTAATTCCTCTGGTCCCAACGACCACGTTATTACGAGGTTAGACTGTATTATGGTGTTGTATGCATTAACAAAACGCGGATATTGTGGAGTTTGGGACCGCACCAGGAAGGATCCCTTCATTCCAAGCCAGACAATCAACCGACTAAGATATGCATCCGCTCTTATTATGGACATTAAGACATCATTCTCGTCAGCCACGAGCAAATACTTTGACATTACTCTCACGGAAATCAATCGTTACAGTTCACATATGAGGATTTTTTTTTCATCTTTTATAAATCCGTCTACCGTCTACACCCCTCACCATCTTTTAAAAGCAATATACAAGGCTATCAACCTACAAAATAGAATAATGACCAATTGCTGGTTAGATCCGCCCCTTTCCTTCCCTCTTCTCCCCTCTTCCCCCCCNCTTCTGGCGGGCTTTGTTCGCATGATGTGCTCGACGAGAAGACGAGCCAGAGACTAGAAAAACAATTTATCAGATTATTAAATTATCATTAAGACAAGGTAAGATTATTTAATCTGCTGCTATAGACTACTCTATTGTTTTGTTGTTGTTGTTGTTGTTATTGCAAGAAGGGATAGAAAAGTAATATAAAATGACTTGATTCTCGGTACTGTTGGCTAAAACTTTTCGCACTGCCTGCACTCAGAGACCTGCCCGCACGCGAGAGAGACAGTGCTTCCCAGCTACACGGCACGGGGAACTTCTGGCGGGCTTCGTTTGCATGATGTGCTCAACGAGAAGACGAGCCAGAGACTAGAAAAACAATTTATCAGATTATCAAATTATCATTAAGACAAGGTAAGATTATTTAATCTGCTGCTATAAACTACTCTATTGTTTTGCTGTTGTTGTTGTTGTTGCAAGAAGGGATAGAAAAGTAATATAAAATGACTTGATTCTCGGTAGGCTAGCCTACTGTTGGCTAAAACTTTTCGCACTGCCTGCACTCAGAGAGACCTGCCCGCGCGCGAGAGAGACAGTGCTTCCCAGCTACACGGCACGGGGAACTTCTGGCGGGCTTCGTTTGCATGATGTGCTTAACGAGAAGACGAGCCAGAGACTAGAAAAACAATTTATCAGATTATCAAATTATCATTAAGACAAGGTAAGATTGTTTAATCTGCTGAAATAGAATACTTTATTGTTAATGTTGTTGTAAGAAGGGATATAAAAGTAATATGCAATGACTTTATTCTCGGTACTGGCTAAAACTATTCGCACTCATGAGCATCAGATAGTATCATCCTCCCTCGGGCCGGTGGCCCTCGGGAGTATGGTACTATCTGATATGCTCATTCGTGCGAATAGTTTTAACCAGAACCTCGAGAGTCATTGTATATTTCTATGCTATTCTGTTCACATATTGTGCAAGAGAGAAAACAATATTGCACTAAAAAGGGTGTCCCAGTTTGCAAGGTGCAATAGTGCACCTTACTCTCATGCAACATCCCTCACCATCTTTTAAAAGCAACATATAAGGCTATCAACCTACAAAATAGAATACTGATCAATTGCTGGTTAGATCCGCTCCTCTCCTTCCCTCTTCTCCCCTCCTTTCCCTCTCTGTCTCTCTCTCATCCCCCTTTTCTCTCTCACCCCTCCCCTATCTCCCCCCTCTCTCTAACGCATTCTCTTCATTCTTTTGAATATGAAATCTTTGGTCTAGGGACGAATCCCAAACATTACACACTTTTAGAAAGTAAGTTAAAGGCTTGTCGAGCTGTTTTTAAAGGGTGTCTGAAGATTTTTTTTTAGTATTACTTGTGTAAAATTAACCCAAAATAACGTTCTCCACCCTGATGTGGATGTATTAAAGAGTTAAAGGCAAATGAACAGCTCGTTCAAAATCGATTTTGGTCCCCTACGTTCGACATACTCCGTGGAAGCAGTTAAAAATACGTTTTTAATATCATGAACACGATATAAAGTATTTTCGAAAAGTTAAGTCGAACGCAATTTCAATGCTCCTTTGTAATGCTATTGAAATTGGTANTTCCTTCCCTCTTCTCCCCTCTTCCCCCCCCCCCCCCCCCCCTCTCTCTCTCTCTCTCTCTCTCTCTCTATCATCCCCCTTTTCTCTCTCACCCTCCCCTATCCCCCCCTCTCTCTCGATCTCTCTCTCCGCCCCCTCTCCCTCTCTCTCATACCTTCTCTTTAATCTTTTTAATATGAAATCTTTGGACTGGGGACGAATCCCTAATATTCCACACTTTTAGATAGTAAGTTAAAGGCTTGTCGAGTTGTTTTTTTAAAGGGTGTCTGAAGAATATTTTTTAGCATTACTTGACAGTGTAAAATCAACCCAAGATAACAGTATCCACCCTGATGTGGATGTATTGAAGAGTTAAAGGCAAATGAACAGCTCGTTCAAAATCGATTTTGGTCTCGTACGTTCGACTTACTCCGTGGAAGCCTTTAAAAATACGTTTTTAATATCATGAACACGATATAAAGTATTTTCGAAAAGTTAAGTCGAACGCAATTTCAATGCTCCTTTGTAATGGTATTGAAATCGGTACCTGCTTGTTATTGTTGTGTCCGCACAGTTGAATACACGGTGTACGGATCTATTTTCTGCGTTCGAGTTTTCGGAAACATTTTATATCGTGTTCATGTAATGTTAATAACGATTTTTACGTTTCCATCTTTATTTTGGACATTGTACTGTTTTCAACATTTATCATTATCCTAACCACTCATTTTCAGTACCCAACATTAGCTTTAATATCAAAACAAAGTCGGTGAGAAGTTATGACATAACAAGGAAAACGTGCTTTATTTAAACAATGACAACTCCAAAATATGAAATGTAAAAAAAACAAAAAATAGCGCACAGCGTTCCCGAAGCAAGTCAAGTTGATTCCTTAGGATAATACGAAAGCACCCGACACGAATAAATAACTTATTATCTGATAGCAGTAAAAAAGTTTATATACTCAAGATTGTATAAACGTGCTGATTTTTTGAAGGACTGATGTTATAAACGGCAATTCATCAATGAACATCATTATCTACAAAAGATGCAACATTGTCTAAGGTCTCGAAGATATTAGAGTATTCTTTGCATCCTCATGGGAGTTTAAGGAGGTGTTGTTCGAAAGTTGCAATTGATCGCAAGTTGCAGTTGACCAGAACGTACCAATCAAAATCATTGTTTCATGCGCGTCTTGTTAAGTGCGCATACCGTGCGCGAATGAAAATGCGCGGTACAACTTGCAAAGTTTCAGTTGATTTGCAGTTGATTTTGAACAACACCTCCTAGTCTCATAAGCATAGACAGCAGCCTACAACTGGGTGCCTTAAGGGAAAATACTTGATACTTGATACTTCCCTAAGTGTCAAGTACCTCGCCTATAGTCGATGTATTGTAGCTTGTTTCAGTATTTGCTTCAGTATTTGTAAAATTGTTCTTAAGGTCGTACGACCAAGGAATTCTTCTGGTAACACGATATGAACTATTTCCGAAAGGTGAGATGTGCCACAGACAATAGAACCGTACGCCGTGTATTCAACTGCGTGGACACAATAATCGCAGGCGGGTTCCGATTTGCATAGTGTTACAAAGAATTGACATTTTCGTTCGACTTCATTTTTCGAAAATAGTAATATATCGTGTTTAGTGATAATGCCTTGGTACGATTAAAGTTGTGTAGTGTGCGGTGGCCTTAAATTGGTTGCTAGTACGACCTTGATGTCTTTAACCAAGAAACTATCACTAGTAGTCCTTGCTTTGACGATCATTCTTGCGAAAGGGGGTCAGATAAACTAGTGATAATTCCTTGGTCAGATAATAATAATAATAATATATATGATTTATATGGCGCCAAATCCACTTTTCACGAAAATGCTCAAGGCGCAACTGGAAAATGTGTAGAGTAAGATAGAAGTTCAAGAAAATAACACAGGGACAAAATTAATTATATGCGATGTTGAAAAGGTAGGTTTTTAAATTCTGTTTNGAAGAGTTAAAGGCAAATGAACAGCTCGTTCAAAATCGATTTTGGTCTCGTACGTTCGACTTACTCCGTGGAAGCCTTTAAAAATACGTTTTTAATATCATGAACACGATATAAAGTATTTTCGAAAAGTTAAGTCGAACGCAATTTCAATGCTCCTTTGTAATGCTATTGAAATTGGTACCTGCTTGTCATTGTTGTGTCCGCACAGTTGAATACACGGTGTACGGATTTATTGTCTGCGTTCGAGTTTACTTTTCGGAAACATTTTATATCGTGTTCATGTAATGTTAATAGAGATTTTTACGTTTCCACCTTTATTTTTGACATTGTACTGTTTTCAACACATATCACCATCCTAACCACTCATTTTCAGTACCCGACATTAGCTTTAATATCAAAACAAAGTCGGTGAGAAGTTATGACATAAAAAGTAAAACGTGCTTTATTTACACAACAGCAACTCGAAAATATAATATGTAAAAAAAAATAGCGCACAGCACTCACAAAGCTAGTCGAGCTGATTGCTTAGCATAAGACGATAGCACCCGACACGAATAATTTACTCTCTTACCTGATAGCATTACAAAGGTTATATACTCAAGATTGTCTAAACATGCTAATGTCTCTTTGAACGACTGATGCTATCAACGGCAAATCATCAATTATCATCATCCTCTATAAGAGATGCAACTATATCCAAGGTCTCGGAGATATTAAATTATTCTTTGCATCCTCATGGGATTTCAAGGGGGTGTTGCTCGAAAGTTGCAATTGATCGCAAGTTGCAGTTGATCAGAACGTGCCAATCAAAATCGTTGTTTCATGCGTGTCTTGTTAAGTGCGCATACCGTGCGCGAATGAAAATGCGTGGTACAGCTTGCAAAGTTGCAGTTGATTTGCAGTTGATTTTGAACACCCCCTAGTCCCATAAGCATAGACAGCAGCCTACCACTGGGTGCCTTAAAGGAAAATACTTGATACTTGATACTTCCCTAAGTGTCAAGTACCTCGCCTGCAGTCGATGTATTGCAGCTTGTTTCAGTATTTTCAAAATTGTTCTTAAGGTCGTACGACCAGGTAATTCTACTAGTAACACGATATGAACTATTTCCGAAAGGTGAGATGTGCCACAGACAATAGAACCATACGCCGTGTATTCAACTGCGCGGACACAACAATCGCAGGCGGGGTCCGATTTGAATAGTGTTACAAAGAATTGAAATTTTCGTTCGACTTCATTTTTCGAAAATATATTTTATATCGTGTTTAGTGATAATTCCTTGGTACGACTAAAAGTATTGTAGTGTGCTGTGGCATTGAATTGGTTGCTAGTACGACCTAGATGTCTTTGACCAAGGAATCATCACTAGTAGTCCTTGCTTTGACGATCTTTCGTGCGGACGGGGGTCAGATAAACTAGTGCTAATTCCTTGGTCAGATGAATCAACATCAATTCATCTATGCATTTGGGTACTCGTAATCAAAGTCTGACACCGCTTCGTTCGACATTCTTAAGGAGTCATAGTCACTAGGGGGCATTTGTACGGATGTCTTAAAGCCTCTTTGTAGCACGTCGTATTTGTTGTCGGTGTTATTTCCGGTTGGAGCAGGGTTTGCATTATTAGATGGTTCCAGGGTCGCATAATCATGACTGTTTTCTGTTCGTAGATCTTGGTATGTGTTTTCTTGTGGCTCTATTTGCTTTTTGGTGGTAGCCTCGTAAGCAATGTTTTCATTGTCAGATGGTTCAAGGGTCGCATAATCACGATTGTTTTCTGTTTGTAGTTGTTGGTAGGTGCTTTCTTGTGGCTCTAGTTGCTTCTTGGTGGTAGTCTCGTAAGCAATGTTTTCATTGTCAGATGGTTTTAGGATATCATAATCATGACTGAATTCATCTGTTAGTAGATCTTGGTATGTGTTTTCTTGCGGCTCTATTTGCTTCTTGGCGGTAGCCTCGTAAGCATTATTTTCACCTTCATATGGTTCTAGGATAGCATGATCATGACTGTTTTCTGTTCGTAGCTGTTGGTAGGTGTTTTCTTGCAGCTCTATTTGCTTCTTGGTGGCAGCCTCGTAAGCAATGTTTTCGCAACCTGATGGTTCTAGGATATCATAATCATGATTGTTTTCATCTGTTCGTAGGTCTTGGTATGTGCTTTCTTGCGGCTCTATTTGCTTCTTGGTGGCAGCCTCGTAAGCTGTGTTTTCACCAACAGNTGCGAAGGCTTTTCTGTCAATGTCTTTGATGTTACGGGAAGTGAATGTTTTGACAATATGCGGCGGAGATCGAGTAGATCGAAGGACCCAGGTTATAGCGCAGTGGTCAGAAATACCTGGGATGACGTTGGGCTTCGACATGGATAAGTTGTCTGAATTTCGTACGAGGACAATGTCCAGAATATGGCCTTTAACGTGTGTCGGTGAAGTGACCAGCTGGGAGAGTCCGTGACTGTTGATGAGGTCCAAGAACTTTAGAGTATGCGGGTCGGATGCCCAACATCAATTCATCTATGCATTTGGGTACTCGTAATCAAAGTCTGACATCGCTTCGTTCGACATTCTTAAGGAATCATAGTCATTAGAGGGCGTTTGTACAGATGTCTTCAAGCCTCCTTGTAGAACGTCGTATTTGTTGTCGGTGTTACGTCCGGTTCGAGCAGGGTTTGCATCATTAGATGGTCCCAGGGTCGCATAATGATGACTGTTTTCTGTTCGTAGATCTTGGTAGGTGCTTTCGTGCCGCTCTACTTGATTCTTGGTGGTAGTCTCGTAAGCATTGTTTTCACCATTAGATGGTTCTAGGATATCATAATCATGATTGTTTTCATCTGTTCGTAGGTCTTGGTATGTGCTTTCTTGCGGCTCTATTTGCTTCTTGGTGGCAGCCTTGTAAGCTGTGTTTTCACCAACAGATGGTTCTAGGATATCATAAACATGACTGTTTTCATCTGTTCGTAGGTCTTGGTAGGTGCTTTCTACTTGTTTCTTAGTGGAAGCCTCGTATATGTTTTTATCATCAGGTTGTTCCAGGGTCGCATAATCATGTCTGTTTTTTACCTGCTCCACTAGCTTCTTGGTGGCGGCCTCGTCATTAGCTTCCTGTGGCTCCTTTTCTCGAACAGGTGTGTCTTTGTGAAGAGGCTGATAGTTATTGTCGTTATTTGAAATATTTCTGGGATACTGGTCAGTGTCAGATTGATCTAAAACTGCATACTGAGGACCGTTGGTTTGGAGCACCTGGTAAGCATTGTCCATCGGCGAAGCAGAACGTGTGATATCAGCAACTGCAGGCGTTCTTATACCCAGTGAAGTATAGTCGCTGTTGTCTTTGCGCAAATCCTGATAATCATGACCGTTAGCTGCAAGAGTCGCATTGTGTTTATGTTGATCCTGTATTTTGTTTGTTGACTGGTGGTCATTATCGTTACCGAGCCTGGCATGTGCATGGTCAGTATCAGTTGCTTCTAGACATGCATATTCAGGACCATTGATTTGAAGAGCCTGATAAGCATTGTCCATCGGTGGAACAGAACCTTTGATTTCATTTACGGCAGGTGTGCTTACATCCAGTGAAGTATAATCACTATTGTCTTTGCGCAAGTCCTGATAATCATGATCATTTACTGTACGAGTGACATCATGTTTATGTTGAGCCTGTATTTTGTTCAATGACTGGTAGTCATTATCGTTACCTGGACCATGAAGTGTCAGATGGTCAGGTGCTTCTAGACATGCATATTCAGGACCATTGGTTTCAAGTGCCTGATAAGCATTGTCCGTCGGTGACACAGATCCATTGGCCATGGTTATCGAAGGTGCTATTACTTCTAAGGAAGCGTAGTCACTGTTGTCTTTGCGCAGGTCTTGATAATCATGGTCGCTTGCTTCACGGGTAATTTGTCGTTTCTCTTGACGGTGAGGTATAATTTCTTTACCCACCAATTTACCCTCCGCCCCCATGGCCAAAGTGGCTTTTGCGTGGGCCTTTCCTTGGACTCCTCCAGGAGCTCCATCCCGTACAAGTTGCTGGTATGGGCCACTTGCGGGTTGCTGAGCACACCCTGGTAGATTGTACTCATGGTAGTCACCCTGTTCTTTACCTCCAAACAGGACATTGTAATCTTGCTCCCCGACCTCATTGTAGATACCAGCATCGCCGTGTGCGGTCGGTGGGACCAATATCGGGAGCTCGGAATACTCATGCTGCTGCACATCATCAGCTTCTGCACCGGAACTAACATCCTTTGAAGCGCCCTCAACGGCGTCATCGCAATGCACATATTCATTCTGATCTATGGTAGTTGTCGAGAAACTTGGGTTGAGAACATCGGTTTGGTGTTGTTGCAGGTCCAGCTGGCCAGGGTCTTTCGATTTCAGACGCTGCCTATTATAAAAAAAAAAAAAAAAAAGCAATACAGTAATATGTATAACTTCCATATAGCTTTCGAAACGTACGTGATCTTATACAATGTGGGTTTTATAATGAAATTTTACCAGAAATTTATAAATAAATTAATTCATCGTGACCAAATTTGTTCTATATGAAATACAAGAAGTTATTCGATGATAAAATGACAAGGAAAAAGGAAAAGTAAAATTATGATTAAGATCCATTGTTATTCATTTCAGCAAAAACAAAAGCTATTTCAAATGTCAACATTCGAAGTCCGAATAAAGAAAAAAACATTTTTTTTATAGTTTCGGCTTCTCCTTTTCAGCCACACTAGATAAGTCTTAAAATAGAATTTCATGACTATTTCGCTCTGCCATGAGTTAGACATTACAGAAGTTATCCTCTATTTGCTAAACTTTATAATCACGCTATTCAGATGAATTACCTCCGCTTATAGAAAAAAACGGCAAAGACAACTCCGAGTAGAATCACAATCACCGTCACGATAACTGTTGGGATCAGTGCACTGGTTGAGTCTGTTGAAGACATGAAGAGTTTGCATCAATTTATACGTACTTCAAAATTGAACTAGTAAAATGAAATAGTATGTCAGCAGCAACCAGCGTTTCAAAAAGCTGTTCTACGAACGACTGGTTACCCTTTTGCTGCCACCAATGATAACCCCTGGCGCTGGACGAAGAAAGGAGTTCACTTGAACGGGTTGGCAGGTTGGGGTGCATCCTTCCGTACCTCAATTTGTGTATGCATTCAGCCATTTTCATGTTTTAAATACATATTTACAGGTGGGCCTGCCGACTCCGCGACACTCTGGCTAACTGCCCGAGTATAGTACTTCTGGTTTAAAAAAAGGTAATTTCAGCCAATTTCAACAAATCCCTTTAGTTTTAATCATTTATTTTACTCTGATAAAATCATGTGTATTTATATGTACTTAATTTCTGTTTTTATTCTGGACCTCGACAAAAAACAGAGCTACTTTGTAATTAGTCAATAACATACATTATACATTATACATTGAATACAATAGCAATTTGATTAATCCGATTTGTATACCGGTATTGGCATCATGTTTCAGTTGTTACATATTATATTGGGGGAAAAAATACCTCCCCCCACAAAACCCCAAAACATTGACTTACTTTATTATCACTTTATTCTATATAGCATTACAGTCTGCATACCCTTTTGATGAGAAAATAGGCATAATTTAATTTACAGTGCTATCCTGTTTCGTACAAATCATCGTAAATGTTGAAACTTTTTGGCTAGCTCCTAATTAAAAATACTAGATATCTCCCTTTGAATATACCGTTGGCTACATGCAAAAGATTAGATGATTGATGACAAATACACGAATTTAATATTTTTAAAGTATGATTTCAAGTCTCACTCTCATTAATGATAATTATTTGAAATATTTTTCACAAACAGAAAAGTGTACCGTTACATACCAGAACGTGATTTTCCAAGATAATTCCCCAATGAGGTATCAGTGGTCATTGTTGAGCTTTCTGTACAATTAAAGTAAGCAAAGTAAATACTATGCAATTGATATGATCATATGAACAACTTCAATCATGCTTTGACGCTTTGCACTATGGTTAAGTGCACTAATAATATTTTTTCCATATTCATTTGTAAATTTGCTAGCTTATATTTTTCGTATTTATCGGTTTACCTTGAATTTCAAATTATGTGAAAAAGATACACTTTGCGCATTTTTGCAATGAGTGTACAGTAAGAAATAGGTTGGGAAAACCCTCTATTTGCGGTAAATCTGTTCCTTAACGCCTGTCAAACCTTTTCTAAAAAGGGAGACCCCCCCCCCCCTCCAACACCTCTTTTCAGTGTCTAAAATAATAGCACACAAGCACCAAGCTCTCCGCGGGGCCTCGTGAAAATAAAGATCAAATAAGCAATTTAAATTGCAATTCTTTACAATGGATATGTGATTTGATTTGATTTGTTAACTTATTAATTTCAATAGCATTTTAACAATTTGAACAAGAAATCATAGTAATTTTTCAACAAAGTAGTAATATTTACATAATTATCAGTTGCAGACATGTTTAAAATTATGAAAATTGAGCAAAGAAATTGGGGCTCCATCGGGAGCCCCAATTTCTTTGCTCAAGTTTCATATTCAAATATTTCGTGGTCAGTTTTTCTCATTCTATGAATTAATTATGTTTAAAATTAAGAGCCATCAGACTATAATCATCATAATAGCTTGCATTAATACGTGTCTACTTTACCCAGTATACTTTTATCGTTTGATTTTATAGTAAAGGTGCTTATTTGTAATATAAAATGATTAATAAAAAAAATATTGCTTTCGTTCATAAGAATGAATAAAACAAAAGTATACCGCCTGCTTGCGTTGTCTTCATCGTCATTATCGTCGTTGTCACCGCCCTGGAGGTCGTCGTTTGAGGTTGAGTGACGGAGCTCGTGTCGGTATTAAGAAGAAGATGAATTGTAATATTGTACGCGTTGACCCCGTGATCCATTGTGATCTGTCGATATAGAACATTGAGTGTCTAAATATTAGAGGTATAGATTCGTAATGGTCGGGATGCAGAAATTGATGCAAGAAGTGCTGATGTATTTACAAATTGCTTTACATACCTAAGTATAACTATGTATGAAATTAGGAGACGATTTTTCGCGCTCATTCTGGCGTATTTTACCGTGAGAATGCCAATCAGCTTTTATTCCTACGGCATGCTGAATAGATCGCACGGAGCCCGATAATTAAGCCATTTCTAGGTCGATTCCATTACAAAAAAAGCTAGCTATGAACATGCTCTGATTAGCTATTGAAAAACTACATTATCATATAGTAATGTATTTACTACAGCTCAAAAACTAGTTAAATATCTGCAGCGCCATTTCTCCCAAAACTGATCTATCGGTTTAACATAGGTCTACACCTTAAAACAATCAAACTCAAATATTTTATTTTATGCTTGAAAGCAGTCAAAACTCTTTGGTTACGCTAAATGCCAAAGAATGCCGAAGCCTGCCTAGGATAAATTTTCGGCACACTTCGGCACTCTTCGGCCTTTTGTATAGGACTACTTACAAGGGCTGGAGGTTTAACAACCTTCACAAAGGGTAAAAATTTGGTAAATAAAGCCCTGGTCACATAGGGCCCCGGAAGCAACACGATTCAACACGACTATTTGTTCGGAGGCAGTTAACTGTGAATAAACAAAGAGTCATGTTGAATCGTGTTGCTTCCTGGGCCCTACGTGACCAGGGCTTGAGGGCGATTTCACATGCCATTGGTGGTAACGTAATTTCATGTCATTTTAGTTACATTTTTGAATTTGAATTTTTTGAATTTTTTGAATTTATTTTTTATTTTCCCCTTTCAATATTTACAATATTCACAAAGATATTTACAAATTTCTATACAAATAATTACAAATTTATATATAGATTACAAATCACAAAGTAAAACACATAAAATTCTACATAGTAGAATGAACGATTTGATTTCACGAATTCGAAAGGGAAGGAGGACCAACTAAAAAGCACAGCTTGTAGGGTGTTGGTCCACCTAGTTAAGATGGAAATTGAAATGTACCTCAAGGATTGTCCAAAAGGTGAATAAATGTATAACCATATTTATAACGAGTATTCAAAACGAGACACTATAATATTTTTGTTTTTCTTGCAAATGATTATAATTTGTTGTTGAAATTGTGAAAATGATATTGAAATGGAAATAAAATAAATCAAAATCAAATCAAATCAAATCAATAAGACAAATTATAACATCTGAAAATATACGTATTTATAATAATAAAACATAGTTAAAAAAACAACGTTTAAATAATAAGTAGGCTTACATCGATTGAAAACAGAAGAGGATAAATTAATGCAGTATAGAAGATATGACTTTAATTTCTTTTTAAATATATACAATGAGCAATTTTGTTTGATATCATCATTTGTCTCATAGGGCTCGGTCTCATAGGGCTCGGTGACAGACTCTCAGAGACATGTAAAACTCTTGAAATGAAGTACAAAGTAAGTGCTAGTATTTGGGAAGAAAGATGCAATCACACTATTCACATGGATGACTCCGAAGTATAGGGATGGTCGGTAAAAAAAATTACATCAGAGAATTTGCCAGTTTGGGGTCATTAAACAATCCACAAAAGTAAAAAAAAAAAAAAAAAAAAAAAAAAAAGATTATATCTAGCATATTTTTAAGAGGGGTTTTTAAACTATGATATATACTTCACATATTCTAAGCAAATCATCCTCAAAATACTTTCTCAAAACAAGATTAGAGGCACTTTAAGACATATGTTTTCAGATTTTTCTCATGTGGATTTGCCCATTATCGAAAATTTAATCATCTGCGTGGGTATTCTAGAGAGAATTTCTGCAACTTTGCTGTCTTCATAATCTTCTGTGATTCTCCAATTTTTTTAAACAGTGTATTTGTACAGAGCAAAGGCACGTTTACATAGCACCCGGCACGGCGCCGTGTCAGTGTGAACAGAGTTATAGGATTTCATGGGGAGCGATTTTTTGGTCGCCATGTTGCCGTGCCGGACCGCCGTGCCGGGTGCTGTGTAAACGGGCCTTAAGACAAAAAAAAAAAAAGATTTACCAACAATGGAAGTCGCGAGGGTTGTTCATCTGAAGTTGATCGTGGGCACTGTAACCTTGGTTGGCGATTTGTCCTGTTGTTAATCGTGATATTTCTAGAACGTCTCGAGCACGTTGACCTCTGGCATCGTGGGTTCCCAGTTGTGTTGTAACAGTATGATATCAGAGCGATATTGTAATTCACTACTGTGTAGTTGCATGTAAAATTGTGATCTGCCAAATAACAAGATATATGAAATTTATTATCTTTAGAATTATTTTTTAGAATGATTACGCATCGATTAAACTTTTAAATTAATGAAACGTGATGGAGCAAAAACCGAGGTATAAGACCAATCTACATTATTTATGTCTGTAAAGGACGAGTGACACCTTCACGTTTTTAACTTGCGTCGGCTCAGCGTATTTGGAAATTAAAAACGCTCCCTGGACGGACAGCATACGCAGATTAGACGGTGGACTGACGTTCGGCTTGTGTTCAAGGCCCGTACGTCGAGCGCCAGTCCACCTTCTTCGTTCGTCCAGCGAGCGTTTTTAATTTCCAAATACGCTGGGCCGAAGCAGACTAAAAACGCAAATATGTGAGTCGGCCTTAATGTTTGTACCCTCAAAGAAAGATTGAAAGGTTGCAATTCTACAGGGACAGTAACGGAATTACATGCTATTTTGATTTACATTTTTGTTTGTTATATACCTCGGTGGTAGAATTTTAGTTTATTAAAAAGTAAATGTTCACATATTATGTGAA
>BQKZ01005164.1:21799-35982 GCA_036244855.1 Temnopleurus reevesii | reverse complement strand
CTTGTCTACACAAGTCACGTTGTGCTTTGTTTGTAACATAAGATTATTTTAATCATTCATTTTTCCAAATTGAAGTTCTTTGCAAGTACTCGATATTCGCTTTAAGAATGATGTGGTGAAACACTGCCCACTGCTTACCTCACAGCTAGATGCTCTACAAATCTCCTCACTTTTAGCTGAGCTTTCCTGCATGGGAGGAGACAGAAAGGCGAAACATTTCTCAGGGCTAAGTCAAGAATACCCAGAAAATAATAATATTCAGCCAGTGAGTCAACCTGAATTAAAGGA
Source organism: Temnopleurus reevesii (assembly GCA_036244855.1). Classification (NCBI taxonomy): domain Eukaryota; kingdom Metazoa; phylum Echinodermata; class Echinoidea; order Temnopleuroida; family Temnopleuridae; genus Temnopleurus; species Temnopleurus reevesii. The sequence goes on along the minus strand of BQKZ01005164.1, from coordinate 35,694 downwards.
ATTAAAGAGAGTTAATTATCTGGCTTATCCCTTTAATTGGTGTTGCCTAATCTACTGCCAGCAATGATTAGTGGAGGAGGGGGCTGCATGAAGACCCCCTCTTTTTACAGTTTAACACACGCAAGCTTACAGAAGTGTGTGAAAATGAGTGTCCAAATTTTCCCTGATTCTTAGTTTCTGTCTTCACAGAAGAAAACTAAAACAATAATGTATCATATTTTCATTCCATGTTCACTTGTTGAACGACTTGGCATATTTAGTTAATGATACAACTACATAGAGCACAAATTTATATGTACATCGTGGTTGATTATTTTCCAATCTCTCTTTATACTTACAATAAACCACAATTTAAGTAAAGATGACGCTAATTACTCATTCTTGGTGAACCACATGCTATTTTTGATGGTCCATTAGGATGTACTGTGGAAGTAAGTAAGCTCAAGCATCTCAAAATAAATTCTAAGTCTATAGCAGGAAACTATTCGTAGCTGAAGGCAAGAATAATTCACATTCAATATTAAATTCATGAGCTAGCAGGGAGATAGGAAAGGGAGGCGTTTATATATGAAAATTAAGTATGTTTGCTTCTATTTTCATACTTAATTCACACCTTTGATGCACTATAATTCTGATCATACAAACTTCAAATGTAGGAAATCTATTCTTTCAGACAGCTCCTAATTTTTTTTATGTTTTTTTTTTTTGCATTCAGTTGGAATATAAAGTTTGGTGTGATGTCATGTCTGATCTATCAAAATCTATTTCAGGTTTTAAGTTTTTAGACTGGGCTTCCCCTCCCTGTGGTGACTTTCCCAGTCAATATACAAACCAAAAGTTTTGGCACATGAGCACAAATAATTTAACTGGCATATATACCTCTCACAAGAAAGGTGTCAGAAAACATCTTTTGCAACATAAACCTATAGCATTTCAATCACTTTGAGAATTATTTCTGTAATAATGATAATATAGATTATTTCTATAGTGCTAAAAACAGGGAGTACCATAGCGCTTTACAATTTAACAGTACCAAAAAAAAAATCAAAACAATTTGATTACTGTGGGAAAAGGTAAGTCTTAAGATGTTTTTTAAACGTGTCGGAATTTGAAATTGCCCATATTGCAAGAGGGATACTGTTCCAGAGTTTTGGGGCAGCTACTGAGAAGCGCTTTTCAGCTGTTTTGAGTCTATACTTTGGTATAACATTAACAAGTTTATTTGTGTCTGATGAAGAGCGGAGGTTTCGAGAGGGTTTATACATACATGTAGATGCAAAATTAGTTGAAACTCCTTAGTTTCGATCTAATTATTGAAGGACTTACATTTATAAGGGGGAATTAAAACTATGTAGTGTAGAGAATCATAAATCAAGGATCATTTCTCTTGATGACTAATGTTCACTAGTCATATCATTATTAGAAATAGAATAACTATAATTAGAGAATTGTAAAAATCATAGCTTTGTGGATTAATCTTGGCATTACTTACAGCTGTTTTCAAATCCCTGAATCATAAAATGGAGGCAACGCAGAAGAAAATTATGATCAGAGCTGCTCTGAAACAAAATGTATTTGGCAAAATATGATTCCAAGAAAATTCTGTGTATTAAGAACAAGTCTCTTTAACTTTGCCCTTTTAGAACGTCTTTATAATGTGGCTCAATGTTTAATTGGTACATTGGTAGCTGTCTTATCTTGGTGTCTTATCTTTTTTCTTATCTCTATGAGATATGACAGTGCCAAGACAGTCCTAAATCGGTATTCTGAATACTCTCTTTTCTCTGTCTTATCTCGCTTAGGACCCGCCTATATTATCTCAAACAACCAATCGAAATCAATCTTCCGTTCCCCTCTGAAACTCATTGACCAATGAAAAGCGTAGATATGAAGGCCCTGCGCAACACAGTTTCAATATGCTGTAACACTTCGCGTACTGCGCGTTAGCAGTAGCAAATTAATTGTCCTAATGATCATGTGTTTGTTTTGAGCACATGTTTAAATCCTGTTGCATCAAGTCGCAGGTAAACTAAATTAATAAAAATTAAAACAAAAGAACTTTTTGAAAGTCTGTATTGGTCTTTTATAATCAGGCATTTGTTTCTTAACATGATCTGTTTCCTAATAACATTTAATGCAAGAAAAATTTCCGCCATGGAGGAGATAAGACAGCTAGGAGGTGTCCTAAATCTCTATGCGAAATAATACGTTAGATAAGATAAGACAAAAGATAAGACATTTTTCAGAATATCAATTATCTTTATCCAAATACTGAGCAGTTTCTTAACAGTTACTACTAGCAGTTTTGTTAGCAGTTATTGTCACATGAAAACTGCTAACGCCTAACATAATATACTGTAGCATTTTGCTGGCAGTTAATGGCTTATTAGCCTTTGTAGAGGCCGAAATATTTAAATTAGCTTTAATAACCATTAACTGCTAGTACAAACTGCTCACCAGAAACTGCTAGCAAAAAACTGCCAGCAAAAAAACTGCCAGCGAAAACTGCTAGCGAAAAACTGCTAGCAATAACTGCTAGTTTTATAGCAGTTAACTGCTTCTTAGCCTTTGCAGAGGCCGAATTATTTAAATTAGCTTAACCATTAACTGCTGAGGCTAGCCTAGCCTTTAGCTTAACCATTAACTGCTAAGGCTAGCCTAGCCTTAAACTGCTAGCATAATATAACTGCATCAATGAAAATGTTTGTGCTAGCCATTTTTTTTAATGGTTCTTGTGCGCAATGTGTTGTGCGCTGCTTTTTAATGGCGCGCAGGGGAGATAAGACAAAAGTTAGGACACCGAGATAAGACAGCTTCCAGAATAGCAATTAGGAGAAAAGATAATATTTTGAGATAATACACCTACCAGAATACTGCCCCAGATGTATAATTACATGCAAGACTATTTGTGTAGCCATTAAAATCAAAATCTATCTGTTGTCATTAATCTATTGCAAATGCATCAACCAAATTGCTTTCTGAATACGATTTTCCCGGTAACTAAATTTTGAGAATATTCTCAACTCTTGGATACATTTATAAATTTAATGAATCCTCTCCTCATACAACCCCGTGTGCCAGCCAAAATTTATGCCTTCGATATCATGTGATCAGAAAGTTATCAATACTTTATAATGCGGACTTTTGCATGACCGTTTAGTTGCTTCTTACACCTTAACTAGAAAAAAAATAATAATAATTAACGGCTTTTATATAGCGCAATTATCAACTCTTCTTCAGAATGCCCTAAGCGCTCTACAGTTGCAGCATTATTACCCTGGCTTTAGCCCGGCAGCCACCATGCAGCACACTTGACATTTCAAGGAATGAATATTCCTACCAGGTAATCCATATCATTTCGGAAAAAAATTATTTTGGATTAATTTTATGCACTTAAGCAATATATTTCCTCAGATACCTTTTAAGACACACCACAGTAATGAAAGATTGTATTCTTCATTGTAGAATTCCAAGCTCCATCTCCTTGACTTTTGAAAGGAGTATTTAAAAAGATTCCTTAAAAGGTAATGACTAAAGTTGCCGAGAATAAAAAAATAAAATTGAGGAGATTAGGCCAGTATTACAATTATTCTAAACCTTTGAATAAAGTAGGAGTTACCTGGATTTCATACAAGAACATGAGTATTGATAATCTGCAAGCATACAACTGCATGCTCAATATACTATCAAGTGCCTCAGCAGGGAGCTTCAGGGAGGAGAGCATGATCTTCTCGCTCGCCAAAATCTACATGCTTTCTGAGCGCTTTCCCAGTTTTACTCTTTGGGGATAGTGATTATTTTCTTTTCTTTAAATTTTCATATCTTCTGTTAGTTTCGTACATCAAGATGTTTTGAAATGATTTGATATTGTTAAATATTGCCTTATCTTCTGGATATATTTAGGGGCGGATCAAGCATTTTTATTCAGGGGTCTGGTGAAGGATTAGTTACAAGCTAAAGAAACGCCTTCACCAAATATTGGGATGAAGATAAAACCTGAGGGACCATGGTACACCATGCACACTGGATCTACTCTCTCTCCCTCTCTCAGTCATGGCATAAAATGAAAAGGAGCTTACGCTAGGTCTGTGAGAGGCATTTGATTCTTGCCATTACTAAGCATCTGTACATTGCCATTGGTTTCAACGATTGGTACTTTGAACTCATCTGTAGGCATCTTACACCTAGACTCATTCCCAGCCACTTCAACCGCAGAGCCATCAGAACTCTGGATAGAAAATAAAAAAGAATGAATAATTTTAACTTGATAAATGAGGTAATCTCCTTCAAATATCCGTGAAAATTCAATTGCTTGAATCATCCATATATCACATTGCATTTGTTTGTATCATTAAAAAGATTAGTGAATAACAGGGGCCGCAGAACGTTTTGGAAAGTGGGTGGGCTGTCACAGCGGGGGCCGTGGATAAGCATTTTTACACACTCCTATAGGCTGACACATATTATTTGAAAAAAAGTGGGGGGGGCCAGCGCCCCCCCCCCTTGCCCCCTCGATTCCGCGGCACCTGAATAATGAAATAATTTGAATGGAACTGAATTGTTTGAACTTAGTGTACGGAGGGATTTTCTATATCAGCACATATAATAAACAAACCACGGGAAGAACCTCCTTCTGGTACACATTCAGATACAAAGATCACAAGAATGCTTATGGGTACACAAACTTTATTTATCAAATACCCAAATAGCTTTATGGTCAAAGGGCATTAGTATGTAATTACACAAACAAATAGCCAGAATTTCCACTATTAAAGGCATGTATACATATGTGCATAGATGTACACCAAAATGAAATAGGTTGATTGGTGAACTTGTTACTTATTATGCAACTAACTCTTGAATTGAATACCCAAGATCTGTCAAGGGATATGGGGGATAAGGAGAGAATCACACACAATCTTCTCAGAAAATCAGATTAGCCCTAAAATTGGTGCAAACATTCGAAAGTTACTCATATACAGCAGTAATAAATAGGAGAAGATGCACTCTGAGATCACGTAAAAACTGTAAAAGTATCAGCAAAAACGAGGAGACTAGATCAACTATTGAAGGAGGTCAATAGATTTCGAAAAAGAAATTTCCATTTTCTTGATCATGCAAACATCACACAAAACCGTGGACAATAACACATTTGAACGATTTTAACATTCTACAATTTAAGAATCATGATTAACAGTGATCAGATATGAACATACAGAAAATCTTTAATTAGAATTGTTTGTCGCTTTAACTTTAAAGTACAGGTACACATAGAACGCACATGTGATTAATCAGATTCTCAGGAACTAATATTAAAAATTAAAATATTATAAAAAGGATATTTCTTTCTTCATTACCTATAGATGATATTGTATCATATAGACTGTCTATCAAACAGAGGATCAAAATCATTCCACTTCCTATTCAACATTCTCTCTTTGAACTTTAATGACTCAAAATGGATTACAAAATCAAAACATATACTTGCCAGTAACATTTTCCTAATGTGCATGTACGACTGATGGAATTGTTTCACTATACAGCAATATAACCAAGATGCAAAAATGGAGAGAAAGTATTACAATATGTGTAGAACAACAAGTGAATATGAAACTATGAATGGCCGTTTATTACAAGACACTGCAGAGTCTACAGGTTCAAGAAGAGCTCTTATTATACAAGATTTAGAACTGAATATGAGTGTGGTTTCAATCAACCCACACAGATTGCAGAGAAATTAATGACATTCAATCAGACATAGGATTAAAATCTTTCCAAAGTGAAACCTAAATGACCCAGGCAGGATATCTCAGATATGAAACTGTGGCAATGTGGGGAACTGTGACTGTTAAGAATGACAAATAAATTACACTTCTGATTGAATTTTAGTTTTTTTGTGAATGGGAGAGATAGAGGAACTATAAAATGAGAATAAGCCTGATACTGGAATGTGGTAAACGTTGTATTATAAAGATATATTCTAATGATATCTAGTTTTTTAGGAAGTCATTGTGTTTCATACACACCACTTATTATGGCAGTTTTATCAAATAGGTGTCATAAAAATCTTTATAAATATTAGCATTGTTGTTGTTATTATCATTAATCATCTTTAGCATCTTCTTTATTTGGATGAAATTTATCCATTTGTGTAGAATACTCCCCTACAAGTTTTTATGGAAGCTAGTAGTAAGCTTTCTTAAAAACTAAATTAATGAAAATGTTAGTAATTCAAAACACTTATATTTTCCTTTGCTTATCTTTACGCATATAAAATGTAAAGATAAAGATTTCATTTTACACCTAGCAAGACTTGAAATACTGGAGGTAAATTGTAAGGAGATCTTAGGACAGTTTAGCATGTTAATTAAGTAATCTTAATTACATTCAAAGTGAGTATCTAAAGAGCCCCAAATGCAATTCAACCCTCGCACTTCATTAAAGAAGAATCAAGAAGGCATTATCAAGCGTGGAACGTGCGGGTTTGACGAACGAAATACGATCGAAGTGCGAAAAGTGATTCGTATTGCGACGTCAAAAAAGGGAAAACATTTCGAGCAGAACGGCAAAAAAAATGGACGAACTAAATAACTTCCACTGAAGCCTTCGAAATGGTTATATGCACACAAAAGAAAGTATTTGCCGGTTGATTCGGAGTATTCCTGTTCAACACAAGAATAAGAGGAAGAAATTTTCTTTTAATAGAGCTAAGCATCCACAACAAACTGCTTGAAAGGCTGTAAAATTCAGTAAAGACATGTCTAATAAATGAAATATCATAACAACACGACTGCTGGAGTGTGACAGTAATTTTCTCAGATATAGAAGGCAGAAGAAACAAAGGAAAGAGTGTGCGAGCGAAACATGCACTTGCACTTTGCTTTCAAGAACGTTTGCCGTCAAAATATTTTGGATAGCTTTACAGGACATAATAGATATCCAAATTAAATAAATAAAAGAATTCAAAGCATGTAGAGAAAGACATTTTGCCCTCTGAAATTATGTTAGAGGGTTCCTTAGAACTGTAAATCTCCCTTCTTTGAGGTCATTGCCGAAATAACACGAAATAACCCGAAAGATCGCGAAACCGAAATGCAAAAATGAGCCCTAATATCAGGGTTTTTTTTTTGTTTTACATGATCAAATTTGATACAAAACATTTATTTCAACATATTATCCACATAATCACCTTTCGTAGATGTAAAATATGTTGATATTCGTGATTTCCTTCGTGGTTCCTCTTTAAATTCTGCGACATTGTCTGTATCATAAATCCACAGTCATTATCTGAATCAAAGTTGGCTGAAATATATTTCACAATATACACCAATAAAATTTAATCTAATGTTCCTATTTGAAATAAATTCTTGCCTTATCTGAACATGCATTTCATTGATTGACAACGCGTATCCGAGATGCTGTGAAAAAATTCACAGGCATGCTTGAATAGGAATCGAACCCACAACTTCCTGATGACTAGACAGGTGTCTTAACCACTAGACCACCAAGAGCTGATGGCTACCTATGGCGAGCTTGATCCTTATAATACCAGCAGGTACTATGTAAATATCGATTGAATGATCTTTGTAATTGTATTGGGTAGATAATAATCAAAATCATTCTTGCCTTATCCCAATAAATTGCTGCTATGTTGGACAACCTTGGGCATAAATTTTGGTTATCAACTACAACCTTTGTGTATATATGCATTAAACCTGCCTATTGATATCAAATGTTATCAAAATGAGTTTCTGATCAGGGCATGAAGATACCATTGTGCACCCACCTGTCAGCCAACACAATCTCAAACAAATGATCTATTCAATCAGGAAGGTGTCATGAAAGGAGAGGAATTTTTCTGGTCTCTTTGTCCCCATGTAGCGAGCCGACACAGAGCCAGGTGCTTGTAGTAGTCAAGTAGAATCCCAGCAGGACCGTGACAAATTATGATAACGCTCATTTATTGGTGAATAGTCTAGGGGGTACTAAACACAAATCCGGTGGGTGCCACTTGGGCATCCTTGGGGAAATTTTTTTATTGGAATTGTAACATTTTATGGAGGCACTAAGGTGACAGACATATACAAGATTTTTTTTCGCCGCAACAGCAGCAGTCCTTCTGAATCTCATTTTTAGTCTCACTTTAGGGCCTCCGTAATTTGTCGATATCCACGAATGACGACAAATTAAAATGTCATCTTTTCATGAATTCTCAATGCTATACCTTCAAATGAAAAAGTTAATCACGAGCAAGCCGGTGATTTGTTAATATATGACCACATGAAGTAAATTGAGGGTCACATCATATCCTTTTGAGATATAATTAGCCATTCAAATAAATCTAATGAAGGTAGAAATATAGAATGATATAGCTTATTGTATGAACTATGTTTTATGCTATAATAAATTGAAGGAAAGGCATTTATTGTGAAAAGTAGAAACTAGATTTTCTATAATCCTCATGTATGTTAAATGGTTACAGGGACCGCAGAACGTCTTGACAAAAGGAGGAGCTGAAGGAGGGGGGAGAAGGGCTGGGTATTTTAATTTTGCAAACAAAAATATCTATCTATGATTTGGGATATATATTTTCATAGTTTTAGAAAAATATTCCTGCAGATTTCATATCAATATCTTTATTCAATACAGAATTATGATCATTTAAATTATCAAGTGCATATGCTCATTACGTATTCAGAGCCAGATTTTGATGAATACATTTTTTACATTCAAGGCCTTTTCAGAGAGCGGTGCAGTCTCATTGATTGATATGCAATACAGATTGCTTGTACATTTACGTAACATTGGAAGAGATTCCACTCCTTTCCTGTCACCTCCCTGATTCAATGTAGTGTTTCATGAGGTACCACAGACACTTAACCCATTGACAACTAGAGCCTGGTGGGCCCTAAAGTCTATATAGGGAATTACAGATTTCAGTAGTCAATGGATTAATTCCAATCAATCAATGAAATAATTACTTAACGTCTGTGCTCTGTATGATATCCAATGAGTAAGGTGAAATGCATCTAATATGGTAATGTGATCTGAATACACGTTTATCTATAAGTGTTCCTCTATTCAGAAAAAGAGAAGAGGGAAAGTAAGGTTCATGTCTTATAGGATTGCATACCTTGCCATTGATGTGTCCGTTTTGGGCTGTTTGCTGGAATTCTTCAAAGCGTGGATTCTCAAAACCACTAATGTGAAAGTTAGCTTCATGAGGGACAATCACGGCACTACCCTGCATCCCCAGATCGCACTCCTCTTCTTCATCCTCATCCACATTGTGATCATAGAATTGAGTGTATTTGCTCATTGTGGGATGTGTACTGTCGAGGTTGCTTCAAACTTCAGTCTTCATCCAATCCAGTGTGTGTTCACTTCAAATCTCATCTACAGGCCGTATGCAGCTCAATCACTGTACAGGAAAAGAAAGGATACTGTTAGACAAACTTCGATGCATGTATGGCACTGCTTTAAACTTTGTTATGCGTGCGCTAGCAGCTCAATAATAGCTGAACAGAGCTCAATAATCACTGTACTACAGAGAGAGAAACACTCCCATTAAACCTCTTTCTCTGCATGTCGAGCTACTCCAAACCTCATTCAGAGTACATGAGCAATAGATAAAAAAAATGCAGTTTATGTATACTTCATCCATTAAGCAGCTGAATCACTGTACAGGAAAAGAAACAATCCATTGATCAAAACTTCCCACAATGCATCACAGTATGGGGCTATCTTAAACATTGTCGTGTGTATGTATGCTGCTTGATGACCACTGAGCAGGGAAAGATGAATCCAATTATTAAAACCTTATCTAATGTATGAACAGTGTGGGTCTCCTTCAAACCTATTCTGCTCATTCTGTATCAAGGGAAAGATTCAATCCACTTATTTCCTCTCAGTAGGAGTCACACTTGTGGAAGTAGAAGAACGGAGGGAAACAGACATGATCTAGTCAAGGGCCCCAGTCACAACAAAATGATACTGGTCATATCCCTTTGATCACAATGATGCAGTCATAAAGGTGCAATAATACTCTATGCACAGAGGAGAGTTGGTCTATGTCTTGTGACTTGGAGTTGGGTGTTAACTTTGCACATATTGCAAATATTCTCAGTTAACTATCCCATTTTTTAGGGATATTTCATAGTTCAAGTTCATTTTACCTACGGTTGACCCTCTTCATTTGACAAAAATGGATCTAAATCAAATGATTTCACCCAATTTGTTCTTATCACCAGTTCACACCGTACAGCTTTCAGCTCACCAGAGATTTGTATAATTTTAAAAAATGTCCTCAAGCCACAGATGTTCATTATGATTGCTTGGTATCATGGGCTCCTCACACAAGCCTGGCAGTGGTCTTGGAGGGAGAATGTCCTGATTAACAAGTGCATGGGGATTGGGTGTTGAAGAAAACCCCCACAAATCATTATGCCAACTCTCTCATAATATTTAGGTATTGAAATTGTCTTGCAGTAAAGTACTGTTTGGCTTGGCATATGTCATTAATGGTGTATGTGAAGGGAGAACTATGTTGGGTAGATAAACCAGTTAGGACAATGCAAGAATTAATATCTTGCAGTTTCTATTGAGACATTTGAAAAGTTACTTTTTCCATCCTGTTTGTGCTCACTCCTACATAACCACATGGATCGTGTCCATTTTTACAAGCTAGCAGGCCAGATGATGGAGAAACAGTCATACAAAATCAAATTGTTAGAAAAAACTATTTTGCTAACAAGTTCTGCTCCTAAATGAAAAAAGGGGTGTTGAGTTACATTCAAGTCTGCTTGAATAGACTACATGTAAAGCTAGAGGAAGAAGCCAATTATATGATTTTGTGGGGATGCATGGGATGGAGGCATACAGCTCTCTGTGGATGGCAGGACAAGACAAATGTATATCCTCTAACATAGGCAGGCCTCTGATAATTTAAATCAGCAGTATACATTAAAGACTTGGTGTGCGCAAGAAGTATTTTCCTTTGATTAAAAGCAGAAAAATCAGACATACAGATCAAAGTTTGAAGTAAATTGGACAATTAATAAGAAAGAATAAGAAACAATTCAATTACATGTTAAGTGAACAGTAATTTCCATCCAAATTGGGGAATTTTGTTCACATGATGTGACGTACATGTTTATCATGCACTTCTCATATTTTATTGCTTTATTAAAAGGTAGAATACTTCTTTTGCAGCCTAAAATTTGACTTTCCAAGATTGTTATGTTATGTTGAAGAGTAGTAAATGTTAGAACTTATCACCAATCAATTAAGCTCAAAGATTGGTCTTGATAGGCGCATTTATAGTTATTCCAATAATAATGAATATAAAAAATATATGCATTTATGGGTTAAAACATATTTCAAGAAACAAAGTTATAACAAGATACCCGTCGAGAAATGCATGACATACATGATAACACAATGAGCAAATTTTGCCAATATTCATGAAAATCACTGCACTTATATAATTGAAATATTCATAACTTTCTTAAAGCAATAGATTTTATTTAAGTAATTCTGTCTTTTAGTTATTAGCATGTTAATTATTTGACTGCTCATTTAATTAATTGATCGCTCATTAATTATGTGTGAGTCAATTATCTCCAAAATAAGGCCAAATTGTGAAAAACTGTTCATGAAACTAAAGGACAGCTGAAAATGTCAAATACATGTTTATTAAAATGAAGTTAATGTTGCATCTTTCGTAGGCTTAGATATTGATAAGCATCTAACATGGAAAAGCCAAATTGAAAAGGTAAGCAAGAATATAAGAAGGACAATTGGAATCATCTATCGCTTAAGAAGCTGCATCCCTCAAAGGATTTTAGTATTATTGTATATTATTATCAATATGAGCGTTTTAAGCGGTGCATTTAATTCGCGTATTGTATCCCTTCATTTCCCGTCATCCAAATTTTTACCATAAGACAGAACAAATTCCCCATAGGCTCCCGTGTTTTATTTGCCTCCAATATGAGGCCATATTGAACATTTCACGGCTTCAATGTCACGCATGCGCAAATCAGTGATCAGCTGCGCGAAGAACTCTCACAAAATCCCATAGGCTTTATACGTGTATCGATCGCGCGAAATTTGTTTTGATTTTGTTCGTGATCAAAATGGCAGCGAATAGGTCTCGATTCGCTTCGTTAACCGAGGACGATTTTGAGGAGATTATAAGATTAAAAGACGCGGAAAATTATTGTTGGATTTACATTTACAAGACAGTGTGTCATGGGAGATCAGCCTTCTGGTACTTCTACAATAATACCGGTAAGTCAAAAGCTAGGCTTAATCGTAGTTTAGCAGGTCCCCAGCATTCACTTTCCACAGTATAGCTTTATTCAGTGTACGCAGTGGGGACCTCAATCCACCGCCATAGACTTGCGTGTAAAGAAATGCGTGCAACCTCTGCGAGGGGGGACCTAAAGTACGATATCGCCAGATAATAATAATTATATTGGATGGCTTTATTTCATGACATACCGGGAATATTGCACTCGTTAGGACCAATATTGCACTCATCTTCGATTCATGCAATATTGCCCTAACTCGTGCAATATTCCCTGGTATTCCATTCATTGCCATCCAATATAATATAAATGTATAAAACTTTAGTCCAACCACACATTACGTATGGAATAGAAGTATGGGGTAGCACATATGAAACAAATCTGATACCCATACATTTAAGTAAAAAAATGGTGGTTCAAGGTATCAAGTTTAGTTCAATCAGGACACACTCCAAACCACTTTTCAAAAAATTGGAACTTCTGAATACCTATCAGCTACATAAACTTTGTATCAGTAGTTTTATGTATGAATTAGTTAATGGTAAACTCCCACATACAATCATTCAGTATTGCACTTTTATTCAACATAGTTACCGATCAAGACAGAAAGAAAAGAACAACTTTTCAGTTTCATATGTAGGTAGTTCTCTGGTACGATTTACCAAACAATGTTAAAACAAAAGCATCTGCGTTTTCTTAAAATAGAAAGGCTCTTGAAGTGTTCTTCCTGAATGAATGAATGGATGGCGAATACACAAATATTATTATGTACATTTATTCTTTATTTTGCATTCATGGCTGTCCATCTGCCCTTAACATAAATCTGTGTGTGTGTGTGTGTGTGTGTGTGTGTGTGTGTGTGTGAGCAAATGCAATTAATGCTTATACAGCAAATAATCATGTTAAGTGTATATATATGTAACTTAATGTAAGGTTTATATAATGTAACTTGTTAATGTAACTTTTTAATCTTTCAAGTCAATATGACAATTGTCTTTGTGACTAGGTGCCAGAATCGACTAGCATCCATGCTATTTTCTGGTTCCCTTTATCCTGTTAACTTTATGCTTTAAAGCCCAAGTACAGTTTTGGTAAAAGTGAAAATTTTTATCACCAGATTTTGTCTTCAAATCTATATGAAATAAAATATAGTATCATAAACATATTGCACAAAAGATTGTGCAAAAAATGAATGAGTTTAGGAAAAGCTATCACCTAAAATGTGCAAGTTGAAATAGTGTGGTGCAGCACCACACTATTTCAATATTTACTTTCTTGATAAAGGACAACTTCCCATGCTCAGAATTGGATGAAAATTTCGGAATTTAATTGTTGTGCATATCTCTATATCATTCTACTGTCAAATCTTGGAAATAACTTTGTATATGCTCGATAGCGAGCAAAATAATGCTATAACCAAGAGAGGGCGCTAAATATGATTTAACAGTCAAATTCAAATTTTCAAAAGAATCAGTTCGTAAAATATATGCTATGGTCTCAAAATGTGTATAAGAATTACATGTCATGATAAACATCCCCAAAATTCACATTTCTTCATCTTTACCAAAACTATACTTGGGCTTT
>BQKZ01005163.1:4844-16383 GCA_036244855.1 Temnopleurus reevesii | reverse complement strand
GATTTGCCATTGGTATCAATCCGAAAAAGGCCCCATCCTACATCATTGAGCGGGACCGTATGTTATCTAAATCAGCAACAAGCACTCTCTCAAAATGCTAGTAATACACATCTCTGGAGTCAGAAGTCCTATGATTGATTTCACAATCCCCTTACAATTGGATTTCATTTAATAGATTACATATTTTCTGTTTTATCAAAGGAAAGTAAGTCAGGAGTTCATCGAAAGGTGAAAAACCCGACAAAGGGGGGTAAGTATGTAGCAGTAAATAGCCAAGGGCTTAGCCGCTGCCTGGAAAGTGGAAGTGCAAAATGCCTTGAGAATGCTATAAGAATCTATTATCTTAAGCAATAACAGTGGGAAGTGTTGTTTCAAAGAAATTTAAGTATCAGGAATGCTTTCAGTGCTCAAGATATTTCTGGCTTTTAAGGGCTCAACTTTTTTTTTTTTTCATAATTCTATTTTGTCTTGTGTTATTTTTATGCTTTTAATTTGTTATTTTATGTGTTTTTAAAGAGATGTGAATAAAATTGAATTGAATTGAACTATATTCTGTAAAGGCTGTGCAATATCACCTTCACGTTTCTTTGCCCTATCTACATTCCTCGCAACAATTTGATAATTAAATTCTGTTTCTCCCAGATAAAACAGTAAGGGAAAAGAACAATTCATTATTACTAGCTATATACTATGCAAAATGCGTTGTAAAATGTTTTGGTCATGTAAATTTAATGTATATCATGAAAAGAAAGAGCTAGGACAGATATTCTCTAGTAAGCACTAGATTACCTCGTTTCGGAGAATGCTCAATGCATGCCCTCGACAGCCTGGCGAACTGCTAGATGTCTATAAGTCGGAGCTGATCAGGCACACGCGGCTGTCCTTTCCTTTACTACATGATGCAGCACAGGATGAATTATTCCGTTTTTTAAAGAGGCTATGGAAATGGCGAGGCGTGCTGAGCTGGCTTCCAGCTTACACAAGCAGTTTTCCCCATTTACACCATCTCCAACTGCTACTTCCTTGGTTGCTGTTGGAGCTGCCCCCATTCCTAGGTAGCTTGATCAGCTGATGCAGCAACTCAAAACATTGCAGGTGTCAGTCCTGGCACTGCAGTCCCATTGTGATCTGCGCGAATGTGCCTCAACGTCCACCCCCATCATTCTAGACCTTCCCGGTGGAAGAGGCTTCTGTTGCTGGCCCAGCGGTTGCTCCGGGAAGATCTCATATCCGCAGAGATCAGTGGCTTTGATAGCCACTTTCATTTTGACCGCATGGTTGATGCCTTGGCCTTCGGGTAGCCTTTCGGCTTTCAAAGTCAAGCTCATCGGAGGGGTCGCCAACTTTTGCGATCCGGAGAACTTTTCTTCAGTGTTCGAGCTCCTCCAACTACTCTCTCATTTTCATCTGGCTGTGAGTGTGCACCGGCTTACCCCCGAGTCGGAGGAATTGCTCGAGCGTCCTTTAGACTGATCCCAAGTCTGCGCCATTAGCGAGCTTGGGGTGGACTATTATGGCACCCCCCAGTTGACTTGGCCGGGCCAATGGGCCTTCGTTAAAAAGATCCTTCCCCAGGGGAAGTCATAAGCTACATCCCACATCGCTAGACCTGGCTTGGGCAGTATTGTATTGTGGGCCGTTCCAGCCAATTCACGTCCACAATATCACGGGGGATGCCCAAGGATTGGACGGCTGACTCCAATTCCGAAATGTTTATTTCAGAGTCTTTAAATGATTTTCAAAGTTTGGCAAGACTCAAATTTCTTTTTTTTTTTTATTCTAATTGGAATAATAATATGTTTTACCATAAGTTACAGGCAACTCAATAAAGATAGACACTAAAGAGATAAAGATCTTCATTTCAATCCTGCTAAGTATGGGTGTGGTGAAACTCCCAGCTTACCGAGATTACTCGGATCAACACTGCAAGATCCATGCCACTGCAGATAGAATGCGAGTAAAACGCCTCGAAAAACTTCGATGTTATGTCCACTTCACTGACAATATGTATGTCAATGCAGAGGATCGTTATCCCAAAGTCCGGCCATTGCTCGATGCAATTCAAAACAACCTGCGAAAGATTAAGCCCAAAGCGGATTATTCTGTGGATGAAGCCATGATTCCCTACAAAGGCACACGCGCAGGAACTCTTTGACAATGTGTCAAGAACAAGCCAAAGAAATGGTGGTTTAAATTCTTCATTCGAGCCGGTGTGTCTGGTATCGTCTACGACTATCTGACAATTGTTCAAAAACAAGTAATTATCTATATCCTTAATATATTGTAAATATATCTTTGTAGTCATTAGTAAATAATCAAAGGACAATATACATTCCTTTAAATTATTAGTACATGACGTTAGTTTATCTATATTCAACATAAATGTGCGAATGTTGATGACTGTTGTTGATTAACTGTGATATCTGAGTGATTGGCTTTGATTGTAGTTTGAGCAGATGTGTGTTGATGTAACATATCCCCTGCTCAATTACATATTGATACTCGGTCTTGTAGACGGGCTATGGAATGGAATTAATTAAGTTCTACTATTCCGCTATGCAACCTTTAAAACTACAAAGATCCTATAAGAACTATAAGATAAGCCAAGCCTTCTTTCCAAATTATTGTGAAGACAGCATCAATATACTAATATGGACAATTAAGCCAAGCTTTATTAAAGTGGTTAAAATGCCGGAAATGCATAAACGCAACAAAAATGGATATATATTATGTGTGATGAATCGGTGGAATACATTCATCAAACTCCGGTCAAGTCATTGGCATCATTTGAGGAGCACTCGGGGCAAATTATCAGCCAATCCGCATCAATGAGAAACGAACATTGACAGAGTTTGCACGCCCCAATTCTATCGGGGTTGTCTGGAGTTACCCAGAACTGTTGCTAAAACTCTGGAGGAACTTGATGAAGTTATCGTGGAGGGCATCAGGAATGCTGGATTAGATCCAGATGACCCTTCATTGATCATCCACACAATGGTGAAGGATGGTGCGGATGGAATGGGAGAGATAGCGATACACAAGACACGGTCAGACATCAAACAAAGCACTTCGAGCCTCCTTTGTCATCAAATCTAGAATAGATCTGTCCGTCAGCAAACGGTACGGTGGGAAGATCAGAGTTCACTGGCAGACATGACATTGTTCTGAATTGAGACTTGCTTAGTCCAATCACTTTGGGATTTCATAACGTCATCAAGAAATTTGTCTACCGATCAGTGCACTGGCAGCAAATAGGAAATAGAATCAATATACTGTGCGACAGGGGTAACAGCATAATCCCAACTAGGATCCGTCACAATTAGCCAAAATCTTGTGTTAGACTCACCGTACTGCCTGACAAGCTTTCTGCAACACGCTTCATGACTACTTGTCTTGTGTTGTAAATGTTATTGTTTTTATGGTACATTATTTTAAGATTTTTGTACAATATCAGTCGGCCATTCATAAGGGCTCTTTCCTTTCTGGCTGTTTTTACCAACTATGCAACTTTATTTTTTATACACTGTACCATTGTATTGTTTATGTAATATTTTTCTACTTTGTTATCATGTTTTTATTGCTTTGGTGAAATAAAGTTTAATTGAATTGAATTGAATTGAATGCCAGGTGCAGAATAAGGGACAATCAAAATCTAATGATCAGGAAATATGTGAGCTACTGGAGTTAAGATTCCCAACATGCTGGTGATAGATACATGTAGCTTATATAAGACTACCTACAAGTATTTATTTATTTGTGGTTCAAGAATAGGTCAGTTGGCCCTAACATGTTCGGCCGCTGGTCAAGCACACAGACAAGTAGTGACAGACATGACCATTGATGCGTTACATTAATGTACTAAATAATGTGTTTATGTNCTAATTAGCTAATTATGCATAAATGAAGCTGAATTTTTTTTGAAAACCCTCTGAAATTGAAAGAGGGTATAAGTACCTACATCATATGAAAAAATATGATTTTTGCCAATTTTGACCATGTAACCCAAATTGTGCGACCTCATGACATGGGACCATATAAAAAAGCAAGTGCCATAGCTCGTAAATCAGTTAAACAAGCAAAAAGGGAAGATTGGCAACAGTTTTGTAGTACTATAAATTGTCGTACATCCTCCAAACAAATCTGGGGGAAAATAAAACGTATTAATAGAGTCCAGAAGAGGGTTAGTGTTCCTGTGCTAAAGGAGGGAGATGTTGATTTAATTACGGACTTAGATAAAGCCATTTACATGGTAAAACATTTTGCTAAGGTTAGTAGTGATGAAAATTGTAACAAAGATTTCCGTAGTCGGAAGAAGGAAATTGAAGATAATTTGGAAATTGGAGATGGTGAGTCATTACTTAATGCTGATTTTTCTTTGATGGAACTTGATAATGCAATTGCATCATCGAAATGCACCACACCTGGCAAGGATGGAATAAGTAACCACTTCATAAAACATTTTCCATTAAAAGCTAGAAAGCATTTGCTGGTTATTTTCAATATGATATGGCACTTGTCTGTGTGCCCACCTGCCTGGAAGGAAGTTGTCCTTATTCCTGTACTTAAACCAGGAAAAGACTCTTCCGACCCTAAGTCTTATAGACCCATAGCCTTATCGTCTACTATGTGTAAGCTCATGGAACGAATGGTTAATAATAGACTGGTATGGTATCTTGAAAAACATGATTTATATAGTGATAAACAGAGTGGCTTTCAGAAGGGTAGAAGTACGAAAGACCACATAATTGGCCAACAGGGAGAGCACTTTAGCGGTATTCCTGGATCTAGAAAAGGCCTACGATATGCTGTGGCCTACTGGAGTTGTTGTTAAACTACAACAATTGGGAATTCATGGTCGTATTGTGAAATGGATTCATGATTTTCTTTCAAATAGGAAAATCCAAGTTAAACTTAATGGTAGTCTGTCCTTGATAAAAGAAATGGATAACGGTACTCCGCAGGGCAGTGTTATAAGCCCTACACTTTTTAATATTGCGGTTAACGACTTAGATAAAATCATTGACGGTGCTAGTATTTTACAATATGCAGATGATATAGTAATTTGGAAGTCAAATCGCAATTTAAAGTTTATTACTGACAAGATCCAGAAGAACTTGGAACGTATTGATGACTGGTGTAATAAATGGGGGCTTAAGTTATCGGCAAGTAAGACAAATGCTGCTCTTTTTACTAACAAAAGAGAAACGAAAGTTGACCTCAAGGTTCAGGGTAAGTTAATTAATTTTCAGTCGTCTGTTAAATTCCTTNGTTGAAATACGAAATATATCACATCAACTTATTAATAAATATTGTAAAATGTTGCCTACTCATCCATTTTGAACTAGGCTCTAAAACTTAAGATGTTCTGTACTTGACCAATCATATCCTACAAAACTTAGAGAGAGTTGTACAAAAAATCTCCACGACACATAAAATGACACAGATGGAATTATCACAGATGTGAATCACGGTACTAGTTCATATCTTTAGCAGGTCTGTTACCAGGTGGTATAGTAAATGCTCAAAAACTATTACTCTTGGGAAAAAAAATAATATATACAGCTGGACCAAAGAACTTGTTATGACAAAAGCTTCAGTCATAATACGTGGTTGTATTGCAGTATCATCTGCAAAATGATATTGACCAATGACAATCATTTTCATAAAAATCATTATTACCACAACTATTTGATATCCCCTTTATTTGGCAGCTATTTTTTTTTATTACATATAGATATTATCATTTTGCAGGGGCCTAGATAGGGGTGGTAAATTGGTGATAATTGATGTTAACTCAAACAATTCTTAGCATAAGGAAAAGTCATCACACAGTATAGACAAAAGTGATTTCATCTCCTGTAAATAACCCTATTGATGAAGAAAAAAAATCTTAATACTCCCAATATATTACACCTGCTCCATGATTTCATTTTAAATATAATTTTTGACACACAGAACCTTCTGTTTACAGCACACTGTACATTTGGTAAGAAAAATATCACACACTTCATTTAACACACATTATCACACACTTTAGTTTTGAAAGCACCTGGAAGAGGCAATTGCTAGTCTTGTATTGCAGGCAATGGTAGTCTTCTTGCTGGCTCTCGTAGTCTCGTAATGCAGGCACTGGTCGTCTTGTATTGCAGCAAATAATGGATTGCCAGAGTAACATCATAGACCTCTCTCTTGCCAAACCTAGAATATGATGGGAAACAGAAAAAACAGTAAAATTATTGTTGACTTAAATTCAATTATATTCCAAATACTCAACACAATGCTATGGTAAATGACTTTATGAAATTCAGATATTTGGGGGCAGGGGTGGTTCAGAGGAGGGGTTGTTATTTATTTGATATTTTTCTTCAATATTCTACTGGAATTTGGGGATTTTTTAACATCGAACTCCAAACAAGAAAAAAATGCTTGTAACTATAGCTTGTGCTATTACATAAACAAAATACCAAAAAAATATCAAATAAGAAGCATGAAAATCATTCACATATCCCCCAACATACACACACTCACATCCACAAAGTAATACTACATTTAACTTCTCACCTTCTTAGCAGCTCTGAATACAATGGAATGCCTCGCAGCAAGCTTATCCACGTCCTTGTCATAGCCCCCTCCGATAACCGACACACAGGGTATTCCCCTCCCGACGACCTCGTTAATCACCCAATGATCTCGTCTGAACAGCCCCTGGTCCGTCAACTCCAGATGACCCAGAGCATCCTCCTTATGAGGGTCAACGCCCGCATCATACAGGACCAGGCCTGGGCGGAAGCTGGTCAAGACCGACGTGATATGGTCCTTGATGATCCTCAGGTAGTCCGCGTCTCCTGTGCCACGGTCTACGGAGACATCTAGGTCGCTCTGTTGCTTCTTGATGGGGTAGTTCTTGCCGCAATGGACGGAGAGAGTGAACACACTGGGGTCGTCTTCGAAGATTAGGGCTGTGCCATCACCCTATTGTGTAAGAATGAAAGGAATGAAACATAAGTTATAAATTGGTTTACATGACACCTTTTCAATCTCTTACATAAAATAAAGATGCTTTTAAATTTGACATCATAATTTTGTTTACTTACAAGTGATTTCTGAAATGCATAAGAGGAATTATTATCAATTCAAGTTTATCAGAATTTACACAAGAATACAAAAGGAAAAAAGAAAGGAAGAGGAAGACGAAAGGGGAAACCATAAAGTACGCCCCCTCCTTTCTCATTCAATACCTTCATCCTCTATCAAAAATCAGCCTGATATTTCAGGCACCTCATGAAGATCAAAGTCTTTAATCAAGTCTCTGGCCACCTTCCCTCCCTATATCATCAACCTTACAGCTACGACCATGTCGTACAGAAAACAGAACCCTGCCCCACGAACAGAAAAAGCGAGATATGTGTCCCTGGTCGCCTCCTCCCACCCTCTCCTCACACTATCAGTATATTATTCCACTCACCTGATGAACATCGACGTCTATGATCAAGACTCTGTCAACCTTGCCTCCCTGTACCATCAACCTTGCAGCTACGGCCATGTCATTCAGGAGACAGAACCCTGCCCCACAAACAGAAAAAGCGAGATATGTGTCCCTGGTCACCCCCTCCCACCCTCTCCTCACACTATCAGTATATTATTCCACTCACCTGATGAACATCGAGGTCTATGATCAAGACTCTGTCNATGCACTGAATGTAAGGTGTTTGAGGATGTCTCTCATTTCATGCTCCAGTGTGTTAAGTATAAAAATAGTAGGAGCACTCTCCAGAACAGACTAAAATTAACATTAGAACAGATGACACTGCCTAACATATTTAAAGAAAAGCACAATATTACACACATAATAGCATTAATTCAAGACAGTGGTATTAATCACTAGAAAAGAAGGGGGAAAAAAACGAAAAGAAAGAAGAATATGAAAGGAATATTATTGAACCTCTATAGGTAGTAACCTCTATATGTTGAATGTTACTAACTGATACATGGAGAGGACGCTCCCTCAAATGCGTACATATATATATTAAAGTTTTTTTACCTCACCTTATGACTTTTTACGACTGACTTTTACAGTGACTGGCACACAGGACCTTTTTGTGTCAAAGGTGCCAAAACCTCACAACAACAACAACAACAAACAGTTCAATCAAAATCAATCAGAGGTTCAAAATGAACTCCCACACTCTGAATATAGCAAAAATGATCTGAAAATGATAAAGTATAAAATCTATTTTGCAGAGTGCTAATGCACTATTTGGCTAAGTTGCCACTAGCACAGAAGCATTTAAAAAATAGATATATCTGAAAGGTACACATTAGCTCCACAACTTCATTTCATGCACTAGAAATTCAATACTATCAATGGGATTGAACATATGACCTTGTAAAACTAAATAATACTTTTTGGTATTGAAGAATCAACCATAAAGGCTTGGGGCAGTGGAGGCCATAATCCATCCTCTATAATGCTTATTTTGTTTTTATGTACATTTTAGAATTTTTAATGTGAATTTGATGGTCTACATAAAATGAAACAAAATTATGTTTTACAAGATAAATAATATACAAAGGAAGCAATTGCTGCACTCATCAAATTTATCTCTGATGCAGCTTTGAAGCACAAATCGTAATATCTGGTTTTACAGTGTAATAATGTTTTTAAAACTTGCCATGGACAAAAAATACTCAAAACGTGAGAAGAGTTTGTAAATAAACAATAAAAAATGGTCAAATAAGATTGAAACATTCAACATTGTTAACAAATTCAAATCCAGTACACTTCCAGGTTTCTGGGAAAGTCTATGAATATCGTTAATGTGTAAAGATATATAATTCACCTGTCTCATATCTACAGCGGGACACCAAGCCATCTGTCCATTTAAATCCTGTTACACGTTGTTCCTTCTCACTCGTCTTGCCATCAAAGAACTTGTCGATGTACTCTTCAGTGTGAACACTCCCTAGCTGATCTTTGGTCACGTGTACAGGGCTACTCAGCTGCTTCTTAGATACCACACCATCATGAAGAATAACATCTGGAATAGAGAAAAAGGATGATCCTAACACTCAAAAATAAGAAAGTAGATACATCCCTGTACAACTACAAGTAAGCAATCTCGTAGAAACGGCTCTGATGCCTCGGTGAAAATGGAAAGAAATTAATTTCATCAATTACTTCCATTCAGAATGCATTGCTTTTTTCTAATTACAGGGATACCAACTTCCAGAATATACATGAAGTTTTATCTAATTCACATACGCACCAAATATTGGTATATAACAAGATTTCATGGGCTCACAACTTCCCTGACTCTACCCTTAACTTCCTGCAAAATTCCCATTCTATACTATTGAAAAATTCATCTTATTCCTCTAGCTCCTCCCTCCTTCCCTCCCTCTGCTTCCTTGCTCTTTCGCCTTTCTTCTATATCTCCTTCCTCTCTAACTCTCTCTGTCACTTCCTCCTTTCCATCACATTTTACTTCTACGCTTAGAGAGATTATAGTGATAACCATGTTCTAAATGCTGTAATATTATCATCCTTATCCATGTATCCAGCAATCCCATCTATTAACTCATAATACTCCCTTTACTATCCTAATTCACACCCTGAAATTGTTTCAAATTTCATATTACTCCCGGCCCCCTAATTTGCTCCTCATATTCCAATGGTAGGTTATTCATGGGTGTTGATCCCACCGCTGCCACCATTTTTACAAGATTTGAATTCTGGTTTTGTCTTTCATAAAGCTCTACTAACAAACCACTCTACAATTGACTGGTGACCCTTTCTCAGGTGCAATTCAGCAAGAGGATATATCATTGAGAGCAGGAATGTGATTATCATCAAATATCATGGATCAACAGGTTATGCTAAACCATTTTTACTCCTACCTCATCCCTCCCATCTGTCTTACCCTTTCTTTCCATCATTCCTCTATTTTGCCTCCTTTCCTCTATCTTTCCTAATACNCGCACGGACGGACGGACGGACGGACGGACGGACGGACGCACAGACGGACGGACGGACGGACGGACGGACGGACGCACGGACGGACGGACGGACGGACGGACGCACGGACGGACGGACGGACGGACGGACGCACGGACGGACGGACGCACGGACGGACGGACGGACGGACGGACAACCCGAAAACATAATGCCTCCGGCACCACCTTACGGTGGCGGAGGCATAAAAAATTATCATATATGTAGTTATCATGCCATTGTACGGTGGCCTTATGTAAATAGAGTGTGGTAAAAGTCCCTGAGCAGAGCTGAGTAAGTAAATGTTCACTTCATTCTCGCCTGTGTTGAACAGTCTGAAATGGATTCCCTTCTTCCAACATCAGATCTATTTTGCTTATCCTTTACTCGGGCATGAACAAATAGTGAATACATAGACTAATAGACATGATAGAGGCATTCAATATAAATGAGTTTACCTAACTAAACATGAAGCCAATAAAAAAGGGGAAGGTATCTCAAACATCAATTGAAGATTTTTTGTGTTGGGTAGACAGTTCAAGAGGAAAAGTGGTCGCCGGGAAATGTGGACGTGTTTGTTTCTCGCTCCGGGACTTGACTTACTGTGACTTGACGGTTGTAGAATTGGTGAGGCCAATCCTTTTTTAAACTTTCTAGTGATCTATATTGAGTTTAACCCATACCTGTAGTCCCAAAGAAATAATTAATTTAGTTCTGCTTTGGCGCTGTTGAGCTGGCGGCTACTTGATAAGTTAACTTCGCCGATCCAGCTTCCAGCATGGCCGCAGCGGCCATGTTGGATTTTGATAATACGAGCAGTGATAACTCAGAATATGAAGACATGCTTTGGGATGAACTGTCTCAGCAACAATTAAACGAACAGAATGATGAAAAGAAAAAAACAAAGAAGACTCTGAAAATAAATTGACTACCTCTCGATCTGAATACACACCTCAACAGTCTGTTAGGCGTAAGAGAATGAACAATGAAACAAATAACAGTAGGTCTGGTAGCAGTGGAAGTGATAAAGATGACCCTCCATGGAAAACTCAGAAACCTAAACCTAAGAAGCCGAAACAACAGAAGATAAGATATGAACAATCTAACCCTCGTGAATCGTTTACTAAAGCAAACCCTAAAATTGTTGTCTTTAATTCACCTGATGTACAGCTTGCAAAAGTTAACCCAATAAAAATCGCAAAGGCTCTGAATGATGCTGTTGGTCAAGCCCAAGGATACATTAAGAGCGTTGGTAGGACGGGTCAAGGCGGAATAAGTGTTCAGTGCTTCACTACTGCACAGGCAGGTAAACTGAAAGGTATTTCACAGTTGGGGGATTGGTGTGTGACCTGTGAGTTTGCTAAATCAGAAACTCAATGCAAGGGAGTAATCTCGGGAGTCTCAGGTGAGATTTCAGATAGTGAAATCGTTGCTGAATGTAAGGAATATGGTGTCATTGGGGCAAGGAGGATCTCACAAAAACGAGATGGTCAGCTGAGAAAGACCCTGTCTGTTACGCTCACGTTTAATACTCCAAAGCTGCCTCCA
>BQKZ01005162.1:12721-30030 GCA_036244855.1 Temnopleurus reevesii | reverse complement strand
AAACCTTGTCAGATCAACCGCACTGTTGAATACCTAAAGTATGCAGGAGTAATAACAGGATACAAGTGTAGTATCTTGTTGAATACTCAATTAATGTCATCATAGAACAACAATTTTAATGTCTCTAATTCATAGAATAAAAGAAAATGAAAATTACTTTCAACTGCATTACAGTACGTCCTGAATAATTTGTAGTCATTATCATTATCCTGTGTCACCACACAACCATTTCCCAATATCTAGCGCAACCAAGAGCCACATCATCTGCCACTATATATCACAGCTCAGAAGGTGAGGCAAAGCCTGACTGACATGCCCACACTCACTATCTGCAGAGCTATCAGAGTACCCTCATTACAGCATGTTTGCCAGGTGATACATGGCAATTTGTAATCTGGAGGGAGTGATTTAGTTATATTGATTTGGATGTGTTTGTTCTTAAATCTGTCCTAGCACAGTTTCAGCCGTTTTGTTGATACCATGCTTTCTAAGGGGGAGACAGTGGCCAGGAAGCTTCAGTCATCGTGGTATCACAACATGGCAAAAAAAAGATGATGCCTATCATTTACCATCTGCACAAGACATTTCTTATTTCATTCAACCGTCCACCTAATATTGGGGTCAGCAATGCCACAGAGATGTAGATGTCATCAGTCTTGTTTTAGTTTATAGCATTCTGACGATTGCAAAAAAATGAGATAATCTTACTGTGAATACTTTATCCTTGAGTCCCTTTGTAGCAAGAAAGATGGCTGATCTCAGAATGGCCCTGACTTCTTCTTTATCTTTGCCTTCATCTAACGCCTCCACAAGAGATCTCACGTCTCCTAAACCTTCCTCTCTCAGGGCCCAGCTCTTTGAATACACCTTCATCACCTGACATATAAAAAGGTTCATGTGTTAACAACATCTTCATCAAACTTGCCTCACAGACCTTTGGGCCCCAATGACAAAGGAATAATTTTGAATGGTTGGTGTTTCACAAAGATAAGAAACACTTTGATAACAACTTGAAGAAAGACTGGTATCCGTTCTTGTACTGAATGAGAAAGACGGTGTAATATTCAAAGCAAGTGTTGATATTAATATATCTTAAAGCCTTTCATAACTTGGTGAAACACATTCCAGGTTTGGTAAAAAATCTGATATTCTAGTAAAAGATCACAGTTCACTGTACCTAAAACGGCTACAAAATCATATGGTGAGAGATCATTCTCACATGCCACATCTATGTTATGGAATAGCCTCCCAAATTACCTCACAAATATTACACCATATGAAAAATTCAGAAGAAACTTGAAAACTTATCTCTTCAAAAACAACTAATCTAAGTACTGATAATCCTAGTTCTTCTGACTTCTTTCTCTCTTTCCATGTTTCAAGCGCTTAGGGACTTTCGCATGATTGTTTTATGCGCTATATAAAAGTGTTTCATTATTATTATTATTATTATTATTATTATGATTCTAGAATTATAGTGCTAACAAGCTTTTACGGGCATTTTTTTTAAGGGGGCACTATACACAAGACACATCCAAAGCACATACTTACAGATAAAATACAATCACACCACTAAGAGACAACCAATAATATTGAGTCATATATCAAAATGAAGCATATGATGTACGGAATTCAAAAATGACATTTTAATGTCATACAACGTTACCTGGTTACCATGGCAACCACATGCTCACAGGCTATTGGATGACAGATATTTGCTTATTATTTAAATATGGATGCATATTTTCTCATCAAGTTATGGTTATATGTAGAGTATGAGGAGACGTAAAAATTTGATTGGCCGTTTTTAATTTCAAGGTCATAGCGTTGCCATAGCAACCTAATAGGCCAATCAGAATTTAGTATGTTGTAATTAAAAAAGTAAAAGTCATAAGTTAAATCTGCCAACCAGAATTGATTCATACACTGTTCCCAATAAACTGGCCAAATTTGGTGCAATTTCAATTAACCGTTCCAAAGTTATTCAATGTTATGTAACAAAATACATAAAAAACAATAACAGCCAAAAAAGGCCGCTAAATGTTGGTAAAAATGCACAAAGTGGAATAAAATGCAATATTGCGCATTACAAATACATGTTTAACTGTCTTTTTCCAGTTTCCTGAATTTGAAAGGCAATAAACAAATCTGTTTTTTTTCTGCAAAAATATAGAATATATGGGAATAAACTATATATGAAAATAAAGGGGAAGAGTTGCTCTTTCAAACTGTACCAAAAACAAAAAAATATATATTTTTGCCAAATTTGAGTATAGTGCCCCCTTAAAACGTTTTTTTGCTCTGTGACCTTTGACCCAATGAACCCAAAATCTATTCAAATAATCAATGGTTCTGAAGTATCAGTAACAAAGTTCAGATGTACACATAGATGAATGCGCACACACAATTTCTATCTTTCTTTTTTCATCCTAACATTTGTTTTCGTTTAGAAGAAAATGTCTATGTTATTACAATAACAGCACCATTTCAATTCATGGTAAAATATTACAAGAAATCACACTTCAGGGCAATTTTTGCTCAACAGATTTTTTTAGTCAATTACACATGTTTTCTCTGATCAGTTTTGAAACAAATTTTCAGGCATAATATCAAGCAGGCATTCAATCAAAGGGGTCTTATAATAATCCTTAACAAATGTATGAAATGATTATTAGAAACGTACAGTGAATCAAATTGACCGATGGAGAATGGATATAGATCAAATAGCAATGATCAATGAGGCAAAAGACTTGACATGATTGTTCTATTACCAAAACATTAGACACAAAGGAACCCCCAAAAATGTTTATAAGATAAGATAAATGTTGAAATGTTGGCCAAAGAGGTGATTAGACAAAATGATGAAAGACATTGCCACTGTTGATAAGTTAGAATTGAACACGATGGCAATTCTATGTCACTTGGTGACAAAGAAAAGTTCTATACTGAAAAATAAAAAATAAAAATAGGAATCACATCAATTCTAAATGGTGATCAAGATGCCCAACAATACAACCAATACTCTAAATATGGAAAAAGAAAAAAAAACATTTAAAAAACAATTTGGGTAAAAAGGCATATAGATGCAATTTCGGCAAACCCTTTGATACTCAAATACCGAGAGGACTGAGTTTTATCTCATTTCCGGACAAGGCCTAGAAAATACGCTCTTAGTTCTTGAAATTTATAAATGCGCATATACATCAAATCATTAAGAATATGAAAAGTACATGATTTAGTCACCATTCTGTGTCAGTGTCACATGAATCACACTCAAATCAATTGTAATATTGGAAAGAAGCATTGATAATATAACGATTAACGCTGTAACATATAACTTGAAGTAAAACTCATAAATCTTCCTTCAAAATATACAATTTCTTTACTTTGGGTCAAGTGACATTAATAAGGATTGTGTACATTGACCTTGTCATTGACAATTGAATTGAATTTTGAATTGAATTGAATTGAATTTATTTATTTCCTTTTTCATATACATAATCAATGCAAATAACAACACAAGTAAAACAAAATAAAGGAGGCGAGTACCCAGAAAGCACAGCTTGTGTTGGGATCGCCTTTACAACAAAACAAAGTGAAACAAAATCATCTCTTCGAAAAAAAGTTAAAGAAAATAAATTATTACATATCATTATTTGAAGTAAACAATTTAAGAAAGAAAAAAAAGAGATAGGTGAAGAAAGGAAAGTGTTGAAGAGATTTGAAAGGTAAGAGAGAGGTGAGCAGTGAGAAGAAAAAAAGAAGGATTTTGGCATTATAATATTAAATATCGATGTCAAGAGAGAGCATCTGGTGTATTAAACACTTGACAGCAAGCATTTCAGTTGCAGGTGTTGGTCCTGTTGGGCATTGGAACACGCCAATACATTAATAACCATGTGCATATGTCAATGCTAACGTAAATGCAATAGGGAAATATAATAGAACAAACAAGTATACAATTATGAGGAAATTAAATTATTTTTCATATTACGCGAGAAAGTATGCAGAGAAAATGACATTGCAACATACTTTGTCCCTTCCAAAGACTTCAGATGCTACATCCAGCTCCCTCATGTTGTTATCAGACAAGGAGCTGATCTGTTCTCCTCCTATGTTGCCTCCTCCTGTATCCCGCTCCTCCGTCCGAGCCGTCTCAGGCTCCTCCACCGGTGGCAGCTCAGGGGCAGCATGACGGGGAGAACTACAAGATACAAAAGAACAGAAGCTAGCAATCAAATTTTCTGATGATGTGAGGTGGTATATTTCTGTGTACATCTTTGCCAAAACGTCATCTAGCCAAATCATAACCAAGCCACACATCCACTTTAATGTTTACCCTTTCCTTGAACTCATTCACATATATCACATTATCTGCGGTAATGATACTTGAACTCATTCACATATATCACATACATGTACATTATCTGCGGTAATGATACTTGAACTCATTCCCATATATCACATACATGTACATTATCTGCGGTAATGATACTTTGAATTTTTAGAATAAATCAGAAGCCATCATAATGTGTCTGCTTATAAAATTGCAAGGACAATCAAAAGTAACCATGCCCTGACTATAAACAAATCACTGAGCAAAATCGTGAGGAAAGTTGACTTAGGGGTGTTGTTCAAAAGTTGCAATTGACTGGAACGTGCCAATCAAAATCATTGTTTCACGCGCATCTTGCTAAATACGCATACCGTGCGCGAATGAAAATACGCATTACGATTTGCAAAGTTGTAATTTATTTGCAGTTGATTTTGAATAACACCCCCCTAGCCTCGCATCTACTTTTATCTTATCCCTATAAAGGAGGGTGAACTCATTCATATATTCATCATATCATATACATTTACATTAGCTTGTAAAAAAAAAATACAACAGTAATCAAAAGTAAGCATGAACTTTATTCATTTATTTATTTATTTGTACAATTCTAGTAAGGTTGCCCAGTCACTGATCACACCACTGTTTTTCACAGGGGCCCTACAGCACAAAAACACATCACTGAGCAAACTCTTGAGGTTAGCTGACTTGCATTACTTCATTGAGGTAGTTCAAAGTCAGGATGACTTATGGGTGTTGTTCAAAAGTTGCAATTCATCATAAGTTGCAACTGATTGGAATGTGCCAATCAGAATCATTGTTTCATGCACGTCTTGTGTTAGACGCATACCGTGTGCGAATAAAAATGCGCGTTACAATTTGCAAAGTTGCAGTTGATTTGCGGTTGATTTTTAAAAACACCCCCCTCCCCTAGCCTCGCATCCACTTTGAACATTTATCTTGTCCCTATAAAGGGAAGTGAACTCATTCATATATTCATCATATCACATACATTTGCATTAGCTTTGGCACCTAAAAGAGATACCAGCTATGATGCTTTGAGTTTAAAATGAATCATAAGCCATCATAATACATCTGCTTGTTCGAAATACAACTTTTCTGAACCAAAAAATGGCAATGAACTGTAAGCAGGTTCTGACTGTACACAAACCACTCACATGAATCACCCGCAGGATCATGTATTCACTTACTTTTTGAGAGTAGGTAGAGGTCTATCATCTGCATTGTACATGAATGTTCCTGGTTGATAGTTGCCAGACTCCCTTGGACTAACATCTTCATGGTTGGGTGATGAGGAATGATGTGAATCCCTTGGTGAAGGATCTTCTCTCCTTACATCTCTCCTAGGGGTCGGGGAGGGAGGCTTGATCAGGGGTACCTTGGCTGGCTTATCAGGAGAATCAGGCTGAGGAGAGATCGTATCAAAATAAGTTATTTTGGTGAAGTCAGCGGGATGCTTTGGTTTGAAATCCAAAACAGTTCACACATAGGAATCAGTGCAGAGTCCTATACATGTAAACCATACGACAGAACAACAACCCAGATGTGCATGTGCCAAGTGTGTGTCTGGGCTTTTGTAAGTGTGTGTGTGTGCAGGTAATCCTACTTGCTCTAATAATTGCAGTATGCATGGCATGGTTTGGAGATGAAGAGGAAAAAGACTGACCTCCATGAAGAGTGCTCTATAATTCATGTGGGTAGTCAAGTTATCATTCATTCGTTGACAGATTTGAACGTTCAATTATAATGAAATGGGGGGAGAGACTCAGGAGAAGTAATCTCATAGAATTCATACAGGGAAGAGTTTTGTGTGAATAGGGGGAAATAACTTGTGAGGAAAAGTATACAGATATAATATCTACAGGTAATAGTTGAAAAAGAGAAATACATACTGATGCAATAATTAAAGAAGTTCATCAGTTGGGTAGTTGATCATTATTATCTTTCCACCAACCAGGATATATGTATACAAGAAACTGTGTGTTCAGTTACATCATCAGGAGCTGTGAGTAAAATTCACAGCAACAGGATGCTCTTATTAAAGTAGAATACCTCGTTCTACTTTGTGAATAATAAGAACCTGACCCCCGGCCATTCAGGTGGTCTAGTGGTTAGGACACTGGTCTATAAACCGGGAGGTTACAAGTTCAAGCCCCGTCCAGGTGCTGTGAACAACTCAGGTCAACTCATATCACACATTTTGGTATGTATACCCTGGTTGATGAAAAGATAATCAATTTAATCATACTGATGCAATGGATACTGGTACAGGGAAATTGATTGAAAGCAGAAGTGAACAGAAAGTCAAATAGAATGAATACAATTAAATGAATTGAAAAGAGTACAGATAGAATGACTAATAAACCACATGAGACTGTGATTGATAACTCCTGCAGGGGAAACTGAATCAGATTGAGAGAGAAAAGGAGAAGTAAGGAGCAGTGGGGGGTGGGGTTGGGGGGTTGGAAGAGGGATGAAGGGGTAAGGGAGGAGGCAATGGTGGAGGGGAGAGAGAGATGTGGGAGTTGGAGGGGGGTTGAAGGGGAAAGGGTGGAGGGGAGGAGAGAGAGAGAGAAAGAGAGAGATGGGGGGTTGGAAGAGGGCTGAAAGGGAAAGGGAGAAGGCAATGGTGGAGGGGAGAGAGAGATGTGGGAGTTGGAGGGGGGGTTGAAGGGGAAAGGGTGGAGGCAATGGTGGAGGGGAGGAGAGAGAGAGAAAGAGAGAGATGGGGGGTTGGAAGAGGGCTGGAAGGGAAAGGGAGAAGGCAATGGTGGAGGGGAGAGAGAGATGTGGGAGTTGGAGGGGGGGTTGAAGGGGAAAGGGTGGAGGCAATGGTGGAGGGGAGGAGAGAGAGAGAAAGAGAGAGATGGGGGGTTGGAAGAGGGCTGGAAGGGAAAGGGAGAAGGCAATGGTGGAGGGGAGAGAGAGATGTGGGAGTTGGAGGGGGGGTTGAAGGGGAAAGGGTGGAGGCAATGGTGGAGGGGAGGAGAGAGAGAGAAAGAGAGAGATGGGGGGTTGGAAGAGGGCTGGAAGGGAAAGGGAGAAGGCAATGGTGGAGGGGAGAGAGAGATGTGGGAGTTGGAGGGGGGGTTGAAGGGGAAAGGGTGGAGGCAATGGTGGAGGGGAGGAGAGAGAGAGAAAGAGAGAGATGGGGGGTTGGAAGAGGGCTGGAAGGGAAAGGGAGAAGGCAATGGTGGAGGGGAGAGAGAGATGTGGGAGTTGGAGGGGGGGTTGAAGGGGAAAGGGTGGAGGCAATGGTGGAGGGGAGGAGAGAGAGAGAAAGAGAGAGATGGGGGGTTGGAAGAGGGCTGGAAGGGAAAGGGAGAAGGCAATGGTGGAGGGGAGAGAGAGATGTGGGAGTTGGAGGGGGGGTTGAAGGGGAAAGGGTGGAGGCAATGGTGGAGGGGAGGAGAGAGAGAGAAAGAGAGAGATGGGGGGTTGGAAGAGGGCTGGAAGGGAAAGGGAGAAGGCAATGGTGGAGGGGAGAGAGAGATGTGGGAGTTGGAGGGGGGGTTGAAGGGGAAAGGGTGGAGGCAATGGTGGAGGGGAGGAGAGAGAGAGAAAGAGAGAGATGGGGGGTTGGAAGAGGGCTGGAAGGGAAAGGGAGAAGGCAATGGTGGAGGGGAGAGAGAGATGTGGGAGTTGGAGGGGGGGTTGAAGGGGAAAGGGTGGAGGCAATGGTGGAGGGGAGNAGGGGAGGAGAGAGAGAAAGAGAGAGATAGGGGTTGGAGGGGGGCTGAAGGGGAAAGGGAGGAGGCAATGGTGGAGGGGAGGAGAGAGAAAGAGAGAGATGGGGGGTTGGAGGGGGGCTGAAGGAAAAAGGGAGGAGGCAATGACGGAGGGGAGAGAGAGATGTGGAGGAGCAGTACTAGAATAGGAGAGAAAGGATAATGATTTACAAGAATGGAACAACCCAGTGCATTAATTGACAAAATATTATATTGTTATAAATTAGATTATGGAAAATTGGAAAACTTATTAATCTCATAAAATTCGCACTGCAACATCTACACACACATCTTTAAAATGTAGACTATTCCACACAAATCCTCCACATTGGAGACTAATTGAAGCACTTACATCATTGTCTTTCATGGACCAGTCTTTCAATGGCCATACAAGATTCTGAGTAGCATTGCAAAGATTTCAACAGTGAGACCCAATGAGAGAGATAGCAATACACACAACATGTGATACTGGAATGAAAATGAAATTGACCAATACTAAGCTCCATCTCTAACCACCATATTAGGGGAGCGTGTGCCAGAGATGCATTTATATTGAAAAATGTTTCATGGTATTTGAGGTCAAACAAATATAATTAATTTGTATATCCCTTAACCCTAAAAAGCCCACATCGTGCCCCCCCCCCCCACCACATAATCGTAAACCGCTCCTACATCTTCGGTCCGATTACGCTCAAATTTGGTGACTTTTACTGAAATTTTGTTGCGGATATTATGGTACCATATTTATCATTATCCTGTAGTTCATGTTGCCATGGCAAACATAAAACAAACAGCATGTTTGTCCGTATTTTAAAAAAAAATTCAGTTTTTCAGCTCCAAATTGGCCCAAAATGCTTGGGAATAGTCACAATTTATGATATTTAGGTTGAATTCGCTCTCTCCTGTGCATCTTGAGCAGAAAACACGATTTCCAACAATTTCTTTTGTATTTCTTTGTTTTTAATCACTTTTTCCATATATATGTAATAAAATGTTTAAAAATACGTTTTTGCACTTAATGCCAATTAAAGTAGCTCAAGCACCTCCAGAAAGCCCCAAAAATCATATTTATAGTCAAGATTGGAGCCTAAAAAGTGAACATTTCAAGGAATAACACGAGATTTTCAAAAGCTGTCTGGCGCCCTCTATCACCAATATTGTGATAAATGTGACATTGGAAGGCTGGCGAAGGCCCCTTTTTACTACGGTCTTCTAATGACATTGTTAATGTAGAAAGTCAAGATAATCTATTGCCCAACATCC
Organism: Temnopleurus reevesii; assembly: GCA_036244855.1. Taxonomy (NCBI): domain Eukaryota; kingdom Metazoa; phylum Echinodermata; class Echinoidea; order Temnopleuroida; family Temnopleuridae; genus Temnopleurus; species Temnopleurus reevesii. The sequence goes on along the minus strand of BQKZ01005162.1, from coordinate 20,685 downwards.
CAGAATGGCTTTTGTCACGTCCACATATTTCTTTGAAAAACCATTGTAAAATACAAAAAAGGAGATGTTGGGAACCGAAATAAAATCTATCATCTTGGACATGATTGGAAATAATTATAAAGGTTATCTGCATGTTTATACCGATGGTTCTAAATTAGAAAACGGTAAAACAGGAGCTGCCTTTTTATCTCCCAATATCACGTCACAAAATATTACAGATTATCTGACGTATGCATAATGAGAGCTGAACTTATTGCTATCCTAATGGCAATAGAGTGGATCGAGTCTTTCATCAGATCATCATCTGTAGTAATTTTTAGTGACTCGCTGTCGGCACTACAAATGATAGATTCTTACGGCATTCGATGCACCATTGTTAATGAGATTCTGACAAAAATTCATTATCTCACATTGAAAGACGTTTCGGTTTCTCTGGAATGGATCCCTTCGCATTGTGATATATATGAAATGAGAAAGTCGATGAAGTGGCCAAAAAAGGAGCGCATAAAGAACAAATCGACATTAATTTACCAAAAACTTGTAATGAACTGTCTTCCTCCCGATTGATTCATTACAAGAAAATTTGGTAAACGGAATGGGATATTTCTGCAAATGGTAGATTTTTGTATTCTTTATATCCTAATGTTACTATACAAGTTTATAGAAAAAACGTATTGTGGAAAGAGGAATGCTTGTTACAGCAATCGAGAGTTGGAAAATGCAAATTAAATTATTGTCTCTTTGTAATCAACCATCATGAATCTCGTCTCTGCCCAGTATGTAAGGTATTTGAAACAAATGAACATTTTATTTCACATTGTTCTAGCTATGTTAGAGAGAGAAATATAAAATTACAAAATCCTAGTATGAAGCAATTATTAACAGATCCAAGTTACACGAGAGTTATTGCTGTTCATACATGCTACAAAACGTTTTGAATAAATTCGCACTATCGAACAAGTGGCTGTGTTTTAGAGGAAATATAGATACAAATCTATCTAGCCCTTTCATGATAAATTTTCATCTGCTACGGCTCATGTTGTTTGTATCTCAATCTGAGACAATCATTTTTGCTGTTTAAAAATGTTAATGATAAGCATCCAATTTTGCTATTAGTTGCTATTAGTAATTGCTATTGCTATTACGCGCTTATTAACATGTGGTGGTGGTACATGTACTTTAATCATGGCTAATTAATACATGCAATTTGTCACCATCATGGATATTAGACGGATGGGCTTTCATTTTAGCCAAAGCCAAAACTTACAAAGGTGACTGTCTGGCGCGTATAATCTGGTGAGATTGAAGAGTGCCATCATATCCTAGACCTAGCTACATGATGAATTCATTGTCGTATTTTTACCTTTAAATGCATCAAATGTGTTCAATTAAGTGATGTAATATGTTCCTAAGATGTTAAGGGGGAATAGTTCTGATATATTTCTGTTCATAATATTGCTTTTAATAGACCAGATGTGAAAAGTGACAAAATTCACCCTTTTTTAATGTATTTTATTGAATTGCGCTCTCAAATGGTGACCTTGAGAAATTCCAATGGTCCCAAAATGTAGATTATGAATTGCTTTATATCTCTGCCAAATTTTAGCCCGATCCACCAAATATTGTAGAAAGTACTCGAGGGGGAGGGGGCACTATGTGCCCCCACTTGGGTCACAGAGACATCAAAATAGCTTGGGCTTTTGAGGGTTAAACGGTTACTCCACGCCAAAAATAACTTGCTTTGATTAAAAGTGCAAAAATTAGACGAACATATCAAAAAAAGTTAGAGGGAAATCGGGCAATGAATAAAAAGTACCTTTACAGTTATATTTTTTAGCAAATTGGCAACTTTGAATCACGTGACATGAAATGGTGATGACGTAGGTTCGTCACTTTTCTACCATTGGCTTATTATGTATCATTGGTTTTTAATCTGTTGGCTTTTTTAATCTTAAGAGCAAATCAATATTAGTTGGTGAATGATATCTAATATATATTCAACAATTATGATCAAGAAAAGTATAGATTCAAAATAAGTTTTGTATGAAAGATGAAATAATTAATAAATATGATTTGAATAAACAATTAATAAAAAGAATATCTATTCATATAAAGAATTTCTCTAATTGAGAGAATGTAAATATTTTCAACAACTACTTCAATGGGTGACTTCAAGTACGGTGTTCGGTGTTAGTGTTGGTGTTGAGAGAGAAAAACAGTCCGTAAACCGAGCTCCAACACCGTTCGTCAGTTTACAGAAGTGATACAGAAAAGACCGGAAATACGTCAGAATCTTGCGAGGTCTACCCCAAACACCGACAGACTTCAAGTTTGGTGTTGGGGCTGGTGTTGGTTTTGCTGCAACACCAACACCAGCGTTCAACACCGTACTTGAAGTCACCCATTGACGTATCTAGTTCTGATGATTTGAATGATGCTGTTAATTGATTGTTTAAATATGAAAATTAATATTTTCTTTTAGATTATATTGTTTTTGTACAATTTATTGCGTTTGTTACTGTTTTTCAAATCCTAATTTCTTCTTTTTGTGCATGATTTTTGTCATTGTAAATCCAAAGTGGAAAAAAATATTCCTTTACCAGAATTTACAGTGGTTAACGTAAGTTTGACGTTGTGAAAGCATAATTACAACACAAAATACATTTATTTCTTATTAAATGCATTTTTATTGAAATCATATTTATCTATATAATTTTGTTATCTCTCCTTTATGACCAATTTTTCAGAAGTTATAATCAAGAATATTTATTCGACTAGATGAATTCGTCGAGAAAAGGAACTATTTTTGCGCCCAATGGCATTTAAACAGAACATTAAAAAACAAAGAGATAATACACTCACTCTAGAGCAGTGACGAACCTACGTCATCAATACGTTATGTCACGTGACCCAAAGTTGCCATTTGTTGAAAATATAACTGTTTTAAATTTTTAAAGATATTTTTCAAATGTTAATAACTTTCTTATTTGTTGTCCGTTTTCGCTCAAACTTTTTTGATCTGTTTGTTTAATTTTTGCGCTTGCAATCAAAGCAATAAATTTTTGGCATGGAGTCCTCCTTTAAAGCCCAAGTATAGTTTTGGTAAAAGCGAATATTTTGTCTTCAAATCTACTTAAAAAGAAACATGATATCATGAACATGTTGTACAAAAGATTGTACGAAAAATTAACAAGTTTTGGAAAAGTTATAACCTAAAGTGTGGAAAATATTTTAGCGTCGTAGCCCCCGACGCGAATTCAATATTTTCTTTCTTGATAAAGGACAGCTTCTCATGAACAGAATTGGATAAAAATTTCAGAATTTATTCTTTATGTATTCCTTTTTAGCATGCTTTAATAAAATCTTGGAAATAATTTTCTATATGCCCGATAAGAAGCAAAATATTGTTATAACCAAGAGAGGGCGCTATATACGATTTAACGGTCAAATTCAAATTTTCAAAAGAATTCGCTCGTAGAGAAATATGCTATGGTCTTGAAATGTGTATAGAAACTATACTATGTCATGGTATATATCCCCAAAATTCAGATTTCTTTAATCTTTACCAAAACTATACATGGGCTTTAAGTGCACAAAATCAACCTCAACTAACTTTATCTGACGTTACTAGTGAAGGAGTTAGAGGCAAATAAACAACTCATTCAAGATTCATGCATGGACCCTAACTCCGTGATAGGCTGTGTGTGTGGCTTTTTGTTGAATTCTACCTACCTTACTAATATCTAATAGATCATAAAGTTCTAGTTGTTTGTAGATCTGCAATCTGTATTCCTCCATCTGAATTTTCTTCACTTTTGCTAGATCATAATCTTCAGTCTCTATCGCCCGTCGTTTCTCAACTTCATAACGACCCAATCGCTCTCCAACCTGTAAAGACATATTTCATTGAAAACAATAATATACATGGAATTGTGTTTGGACCGTTTGCTATCAAGTTCCTTTCCGATTTCATGCGTGATTAATTGAGGTTATGTTGATCAAAGCACAAACTACCTTGGGCCATTGGAACAAATATGTTGTTCCATCAAGCCTTGCGCCTTTCATTACAGCCAAGACTCTGATCTTGTGACATCAATATATTACAAACACTCTCAGCACAAAGCCAATCAAGCTTGCTACAACAAACCACAACAAAAAAAAATATATTCTTTTCCTGAAGTACAAGAAAGTGTGAAATTGTATCCACAATATGGAATTATTCTAATGGGGAAACTTCACAATTTGCTCATCTCATTCTTTTCTATACACTGGCAGTACACTAAATTTTCGGATGGATTACCTTTTTGAATTGGTTCTGGTTGCGCTGTGAAGTAAGAATTAAGAAGTAATAAACTAACCTTTTGTAAATCAGAAACAGCCTGCTTCAATCTCTTGGCCAAATCAAACTCTTCCTCTGAAATCAGAACAAAATTCAAGTTGTATGAAAGAATAATTGTATTCCTCTTGTAATGCAGTGCTTGCTTCTCTCTTGTATTCACTTGCTATCCCCTGAAATAATTCAGAGCCCTTCAAAAAGAATACCAGGGGTCAGGTGCATGAAATGGTCTTAGCTATCCTCTTCTTGCCAAGATGTCTTAAATTGTTTGTGCCACTCTCTTAACATAGACACAGACATTGATATGTCTATGTTATGAGGGTGGCACAAAATGTTAGCAAGAAGAGGAGAGCTATTTTCATTTTGTGTAATTGGCCCCTGATGCTCATTTCATGAAACCATTTGTAGAGGTAGATCTGTATGCAAAACTCTATGTATGACAGGTAAGTCCAAGGGAAAAAAATGTTTAAATGCACTCCAATGCCAATTAAAAAAAGGGCATTGGTTGATCAGAATTTATGGAAAATAAGACTTAGAGAGGATGAAAAGAGAAAAGAGATTTTTCAATTCAAGTGAAAAAGTAAAATAAACAAATTTCAGGTTGAGCTATTTTTACAGGGTCGGTCGGTGGAGGGCATCCGCACAATTATTTTTGGGGTCTAACCATTCCTGCCCTCAACGACCCTGTCGCTGAGTTAGGACAGGAGTAAGGGTCACCATTCCTGCCCTCAACGACCCTGTCGCTGAGTTAGGACAGGAGTAAGGGTCACCATTCCTGCCCTCAACGACCCTGTCGCTGAGTTAGGACAGGAGTAAGGGTCACCATTCCTGCCCTCAACGACCCTGTCGCTGAGTTAGGACATGAGTAAGGGTCACCATTCCTGCCCTCAACGACCCTGTCGCTGAGTTAGGACATGAGTAAGGGTCACCATTCCTGCCCTCAACGACCCTGTCGCTGAGTTAGGACATGAGTAAGGGTCACCATTCCTGCCCTCAACGACCCTGTCGCTGAGTTAGGACATGAGTAAGGGTCACCATTCCTGCCCTCAACGACCCTGTCGCTGAGTTAGGACATGAGTAAGGGTCACCATTCCTGCCCTCAACGACCCTGTCGCTGAGTTAGGACATGAGTAAGGGTCACCATTCCTGCCCTCAACGACCCTGTCGCTGAGTTAGGACATGAGTAAGGGTCACCATTCCTGCCCTCAACGACCCTGTCGCCGAGTTAGGACATGAGTAAGGGTCACCATTCCTGCCCTCAACGACCCTGTCGCTGAGTTAGGACATGAGTAAGGGTCACCTGTCATGCACAGACTCTTACCTCTACAAGCAGCTTTGTGAAGCCTTGCTTATAGCATGCCTAAATATATGTTTGCATTTCACCTTAACCAATGGTCAATTCATTTCCCATTTACATACCAGTGTTTGCATAAGGTCCTTGTCGTCCATCAAATTCACATTGAACATAATTCTTTCCTCCATGTGTTATTCTTTAAGAAATCTTGGCAAATAAACAAATGAAAATTTTTCCTTAATTCTGGTTAGATTTTTCATTTCATTTTAGGGAATTCCTTCTCTAATGAAATTCATTAATTTCTTTTACCTCAACTTTATTTTCATCTAACCCTTCCCATCACAAAACTTTGATTTGTTGAATCATGACTAATGATTATGCTAATGAGATGCCATCCACTTGAACAGAAGAGATTGTCTACTTACGTATGACAGCTTCATTTTTTCTATTGTCTAGTTTCCTGATGATGTTTGCTACCTCTGGATCCTGATACATGTCAAATGCAAGATCATCCATCGGTGATATGTAGTCTGGTCTGAAAACAGAAGGCATTTGAAATATAACATCTTGCTGCATTCAACCTACAGTGAATCTCTCATATATTAACTAGAAGTCCCAAGACTCTCAACAATATATCATTACTATTACTATTATCTATTTGGCAATTTGACATGTAATAAGAAAAACACAGATTTGGAATACCATTGATCTCAGGGCCTTTCCCTTCTACTACAGAAAGTAGGTCAGGAAAAAATAATGTAACATGATGAATGTACAATAATCAGGAAAGATTTAGCCTAGACTTGGGAAAGCTGGTGATCCATCAATTCATTCAAACGAATTCTTATCCAAGTAGATTGGCAAGGTACCTGATTTGATAAGGATTGGACATTTTAATATCTATATCTATATCTATATCTATATCTATATCTCATATCTCATGACCTTTGGGCACAAGAAATCAAATGATTCACAAGATTTTCTATTTTGGCATGATTTTACAAACTTAATGCAAGGTAATTTTATTGAATAATACATTCCTACAAAGGAGGATACTTAATACAGATTGATATTATAGATTGTAAGTGAATTTTTCAATAGGAAAGAGATGGCTCAAACCATATTTGGCAAGTGGGTACTATTGCCCACTGTGTAAAACTTCTAACTTTGATCCCAAACACATTTTACTGCATGTAAAACCTGGAAAAATCTAGTTTCTTAGTATATTCTTAATATGGGGTACCTTTTAATAGGGTCAAAAACACATTTAAGACACAATGTTGTGGTGGTTCTGACTCTAGCCTTTCAACTAGAGGGTCGTAGGTTAATTTCCTTCAGCAAGAAATTCATCCACATTGTGCTGCACTCACACCAGGTGAGGTAACATGTACTTTCCGGGGATATTCATTTCTTGAAATGATAAATGCACTAATGTAAGCTTGGCTATTAAAGCAAGAGTACAGTAATAATAATGCAATGTACCTTGAACACTCAGCAGAGTGGATATGTGCGCCACATAAATTCAGTGTGATTTTTCATAATTTTGGGGACCCTTTGACCTTCAATGTTTAAGCCCTCTGAACCCACAATCTCATCAGTTCAACCGAGTCACATGCTTAACATAATTGAGCCAGGTTTGGTGGAAATTGATTAATATATTCTGACACTTTTGTGGTTACAAGCTACTTTGGGTGATCTTTCACACATTCTTTTGCCCTCTAACCTTTGACCTCAGAATCCAGAATCTCACCACTTTATCCTGGCAAACTCGAGCCAAGTTTAGCCAAAATCTGTTCAATGATTCTGAAGTTATCGCTGTAACGAGTTCTGGATGGATGTACGGACAACCCAAAAACACAGTGCGTCTAGCATCACCTTACTGTGGCGGAGGCATGATAAACAAAAGTGTTTAAAAAGCAATCAGATACAATAAGCCAATTGTACAAAGGCGATGAAAACACATTATCATCTATCAATTTTTTGTATATATGTTCGTCTACTTTTTGTGATTTTATCAATGGTTATTTTTGGTATGGAGTAACATTTTAAACATAATATGCTTTCCTTACTTGGTAATAGCACCAAGAACGGCTGGATCAACATCCCCCGTCCTGCTAAGGTCATCTTCATTGAATGATGATCCATGAGGCATGTGTTGATTGATGACATCATTCACTCGATTGCTGCCATCTTTCTTGTCAACTATCATCTCATCACCTATCACATTCACTGCTACTAGACCAACCTGTACGGGATCACAACACAAACTCATCATCTATCACATTCACTGCTACTAGACCAACCTGTACGGGATCACAACACAAACTCATCATC
>BQKZ01005161.1:37908-51666 GCA_036244855.1 Temnopleurus reevesii | reverse complement strand
TTTTACAAGTTTTTTGGCCCTGTGACCTTTGACCTTTGATCCACTGAACCCCAAATCTAATCAGTTCATCCTCACATGGTTATACATACTTGATCCAAGTTTGGTCAAAATCCCTCCAGCGGTTCTGAACTTATCGCGGTAACAAGGTCCGGACGGACGCACGGACGGACACACGGACGGACGCAAAGACAGACACACGGACGGCCGGAAGGACGGACGGACGGACGGACAACCCGAAAACATAATGCCCCCGGCACCACCTTACGGTGGCGGAGGCATAACAATCAATATTTGCATCTTTCTGACAAGGATATTCACACCTACCTGACAAGGAACTACATGTAACCTGACTTGGGGGAATAACCATGCACTGGGCTGGTCACTTATCAAAGACATGTACGGAAATAGAAAATTGTGAAGCTCTCAGGAAGCTAGAGCCGATTGGATGGATTGATCCGAACTATTTCCGTCTTGTTTACTCACGGAAGCTTTTTGTCTCATCCCAAACAAGATGTCTTCGCAAGACAAGGATCTAGATAAGAACATTTCTTGAAACCGGGCCTAGAATATTGTGAGGATAGATCTTGTGCACTGGGAATGTTGTACTTACCACAAACAGAATGAAGAGATATTGGAGATCACTGCATTTAATGAATTACAGATAACCAAAAATCTTGGGGCTATAATTCATGCACTAGATGGGATAACTTTTTCTTCACTTACCTAATACGGTACTGGTGTATCTCAGAACTATGCCTCGTGCATTAGGAGGGATACTACTCAAACCAGAATGTCTTAGGTGTCCATGTAACTAAATATAAAGAAATTATCTTTGGTCTTTAATTTTCATGCTCGAGGCATGGCACTTACCAAATACTGAAGTAGAAAATCTTAGGAATATAGATCATGCACAACTGAAAAGGGGATAACTTCTGCACTTACCAAATACGAAACCAGCGTATCTCGAGGCTATGTATTGGGCATTGGGCACGATAATGCTAAAACCATGACATCTTAGGTCTCCATAATTATAAAATAATAAATATTAAAAAATAACCTTTGGTCTCTAACTTTAATACAAGGGGTATGGCACTTACCAAATATAGACATATGAATCATGCACAAGGTGGGATAACTATTTCTTCACTTACCAAATACGGAACCAGCATATCTTGGCGCTATATCTTGGGCATTGGGCGGGATACTACTGTTTGTGAGGGACTGGGACATAACAGCGATGACCATTAGGATCAAGGATGCATGATAACTATCTGTTAAGCCAACGCTTAGCAATGAAAATGCCATTCCGAACATGCCTAATGTCTGAAATGAAACAAATCACAACATGGGAGATTATATTTTTATAAGATTTGGTGGGTTTTTTTTGCAATTTGGTATCACACTTTGTTTTGAGGTCTGGACATAATAAAATGATATGAATCGAGTCCGCAATAGCCATCAGCTCTCTGTGGTCTAGTGGTAAGACATCTGTCTAGTCATCAGGATGTTGTGGGTTCGATTCCGACCCGACTATGCCTGTGATATTTTTCACAGCATCTCAGAAATGCAACGTCAATCAGTGTTTAATGATGTTGGGATAAGGTAAGAAATATTTCATTTATTATTTACTCAACACAAAAATCTTTCAATTCATAATAAAAGAAAATAGACATTGAAATAATTGATTAAAATGTTCTTGGTTGAAGACATGGTCTGGTCCCATTTTCTGGATGGCAGCATAAAACAACATTTTTAGTAGTAAATAATGTCTAATTGATTATGCACCAGGAAAAATTCTAAATTCTGTCTCGCTATTACAGGGGATTCTTACCTCTTTCTTATTGAAGCCCTACATTTCATATCAACATTTCTAGGCTTTCTTGCATATAGCTATACCACTAACGGCAGTTTTGTCATACATATGTATTTAATTGATAAAGTGTAGTTAATAATGTTGACAACCAAGTCACCAGCGCTTTGTATCCTCTGGAAAAAGCGCTATATAAATTAAATTATTATAATTATTATTTTTATTATCAAATGCCAAATTTATACTACAAGATCCTGTCAAACAATTGCAAAAGTCATGAATACACCATTAGACTTTACTCAAAACTCATCTCTTTAATGCCTAGTTTAATTCACTCAGCTGTCGGTCGGTCTTTACTTATGGAGGCGCACATCTTTTCCCTTGATTTTTCCCTTTTATTTGTTATCTATTTATTTTTTCTTCTTGTTTTTCATTTGATTTAATTTAATTTATTTTTTTTGTTAAAGATTTAGTTCACCAATAGCAAGGGGCTTAGAAACGCCAGTATAAAGCGCCATATAAATGTTATTATTATCTATATGAGAGTTTTAAGCCGTACAATATTAAGCCATATTGTACGGCTTGCGCAAAGCAGTGACCAGCCTTCTGGTATATGTAAAGATAATAATAATTATATTGGATGGCTTCATTTCATGAAATACCGGGAATATTGCANCGCCAGTATAAAGCGCCATATAATTGTTATTATTATTATTATCATTATTAGAAATAGTAAGAAGGTACCGATAACCAGAAAAGGGGACATGAAATCAAAAGCATACAATAGAGTAAGAAAGGAAAGCTGAAATACAAGGAAAGTATCTGACAGAAAATGTAATAAAATTATGAACTCTGTTTTCACAGGGTATAATAAATGTTCCTCAGATTTTAACGAAACTGTTAACATGTTACAAATATCTTTTCCAATGACTGATTATTAAATTCAATTTCAATTTCATTTTCAATCCAGCCATTAAAAATATATTCAAGAATAATCTTAATATACAAAATAATATATTCTTCAATCCATTCAAGAAATGTACAAAGTAATTCATGACATAAATGAAATATAGATTTTTCTAAACCATCAACAATCTAAAAAATTACGCATCTGAAAGATATTCCACGAATTCATCTTGTAATAACTTTACAAAATTCCTCCAAAATGGTCCAGTATTATGCAAATATATGTTGATCAGAAATCACTTTCAGAAACTTTTGGGGTTTTTTTTTTCATTTTCTTTCTGAAATTTCAAATCCTTTGTAGCTTACTTTTAATTTCTAATCCCAAAAATATTTAGGCGTGGATCCAGAGTTGCTCTTTAATAGGGGCAAAATGTGTAAACCAATTTTCAGACAAATTTTTTCATCCTTTTTTCTGATTTGTTTTCCTTTTCAAAATATTCAAAGGGGTGAGTGTCCACCCAACAGACCCATAAGTTGGATACACACCTAATATTCCATACTGGGTTGTGTATCATGAAGCTTTTCGCAGATATACGCATGACTCTAAGCATCACTGGTGATCGGTTATCAGGTGCGTTGTTCGTATAGTTGTGCATAATTCTACGAACAGCTTTATGAAACACAACCCTGAGCGGTGTTTCACCAACTTATTCTGAAAGTTACGTAAGAGTTTAAGAAAGACAGGAGTATGTTAATGAGTGTTATACGCAGAAGATTTTTGATCATTCAGCACAAGAACTGATGCCAGTTATGCGTAAAATAATTCTTAAAGTCTTTCGTAACTTGATGAAACACTGCCCTCGTTGGCATCTTTGAGGAAATGGACTTACATGCATGATCTTCCTGGAGATTCCTACAGGCACTTTGTGAGCTATCAGCGAGTCCCCTAAACATCCTCCTGCCACTGAGGCAGGTATCGCGGCTAACCATGGAAGCACATTATAAACCCAACCCTATACAAAGAGAAAAGGAAATAACGTTATGAGCATTGTATACAGTACTTAGCCATGTCCAGAGGTAGAAGAAGCCATGTGTAGGTTGAATCACATTACATGTACAAAGAAAATTCCTACAGGCACTTTGTGAGCTATCAGAGAGTCCCCAAGACACCCTCCTGCTACGGATGCTGGTATTGCAGCTAACCATGGAAGCACATTATAAACCCAACCCTGTACAGAGAGAAAAGAAAATAACTTTATTAGCATTGCATACTCATCCATGTATAGAGGGACTACAAACTAGGTGTAGAGATAGGAGAAAACATTATTAGCCCTGTGTGGAGAAGATTCCTACAGGCACTTTTTGAGCTATCAGTGAGTCCCCAAGACATCCACCAGCTACAGAGGCTGGTATTGCAGCTAACCATGGAAGCACGTTGTAAACCCAACCCTGTGAAAACATAGGAGAACAATTGATACACATTACATAGGTAGCCCATTACAGAGACACGGGTAGGAGGAAAGTGAGGCACATTATATAGGTATCCTCAAGCAGAGCGATTCCTACAGGCACTTTGTGAGCTATGAGTGACTCCCACAGCTACTGAGGCTGGTTTCGCTGCTAACCATGGAAGCACGTTATAAGCCCAACCCTGTGATGAGAAAGGAGAAATATTGGAACATTTTATACAGTTAGTCCAGTGCAGAAACACAGAACAGAAGGAAATTTGAAGCAAATTGTATCAGTAGCCTTCCTAGAGATCCTACAGGCACTTTGTGAGTCCCCTAAACATCTGCAATACTGCAGACATGAAGGAGAAAATATAATAAAATGGAAGCCATACAAACAGCCCTGTAATGACATCCAAAATTTGTTTTTAATCTATATAACAGTTTATAACACCAACCCTGGGCGGTGTTTCACCAAGATAAGAAAGACTTTAAGAACGACTTTAAGTTCGACTGGTATCAGTTCTTGGGCTGAATGCACGTAATAGTGTGTGAACAATTACACACAAGAACTGATACCAGTCGAACGTAAAGTCGTTCTTAAAGTCTTTCTTATCTTGGTNGGCTAACACAATGAATAATAAGGATCCGTGATAACTATCGCTTTGTCCCACACATACAAATGAAAATGCCATTATCCACATAGCTAGCGTCTGAAATGAAATGAGGTGCATGCATTCAAACAGATGTATAAGAGAGGAAAAGAGTTCAAAATCATACTTTCATAACTAATACCTTGGAGCATGGCATTGGAAGAATTTAAAAATATTTTTTTTTTGCATTGATATTTCATGCGTGAGGCACTATAGGGAGAGAAAGTGAAGAATTTTTTTAGAAGATATAGATCTGAGTGGAGAAAAATGGAAAAGCAAACAGAAAGGCAAGACACTATAGGCATGGAAATTGAAGAAGAGATTTGACTTGATGTAGATCGGAGAAGAGAAAAATGGAAAGGCAAACGGAGTGAATGAGAAGAATTGAGAAATTGTGAAATGTATGTGAGGAAGCGGCAGTTGTGTTATTCCCCATCCCCCAGATTTTTTTTTGCTTGATAGCTTGCTTGTGTGTGCCAAGGTAGAAGGATATCAGCTTTTTAATGAAAGCAGCAATGTTTCTAAAAACAAGATGCGACTTGCTTGATTTTCGATGCATAACCATGAGTGGAATGAATGAAGCTGGCAAAAAAAAAGACTTTCAATTTTTTTTACATAGAGGACATTTTACAAAGCATACATGTACATGATCTAATTTCAGATAACCTTGAAATTTGGTGAAGAAGCTTTGTTACATGTACCTTAACAGGAAATCTTTACGTTGACTAAATCATGCATTTTTTTAGCTTTTGAAGAGGCATCAGCAGTGATTTTTTTTAAATTAGGGACAATTTTGATGTGATAGCCATTTCCCACTTTGCTTGCCAAGCTGATGACAGGAAAGTATCTTCTATGTGGTCAATGCATTATGAAGCTTGTGATTAGTTAGATTTTCTCATTTGTGGTTGATGGGTAATGAATTTGGAATTCTGCAGGTGGCAAGTTATAAAACTTGCACAAAGTAAGAGTTCATTTACATGTAGCTTACAATCTTAGCACACAGTTTGCAAACATTAAATTGACCCAAAAAGTATGAAATTTGCAACACACAAAATGGACTAAGCCTGGTGCAAATCGATGGGTTAAGTTAAATTTGAGTGTTAGTGCTCTTGACTTTAGCATGTACACAAAAAAAGTGGTCATGGGAGGCACTTAATTAAGGATATATATTCTTTCACCCAAACCATTGTTTCTCCATGATTTAAAATGAACCATCTTCCAGAATAGTAAGGGTTACTAAAAGATGCAAATTGTATGCGTTCTCTCAACACAAAGGCTGTTCTTGACAACCGGAAAGCTTTCCCAAGGCTTGCCCAACATGAGACCTGGTAAGGTATGCGAATTGAGTTTCGATTATTGTGGCCCAATCGTCTAAGGAATGACACGTAACTATGCTGATTGGTAAATAACATGCATATATTTGAATCTATTAGTAGACCGGCCTATTCCATCCACTATATTCCATTCTATTATAAGGAGAGATTTTTGGGGGGGTAGGTTACCTTTCCCTCTGGGAAAACTTCTTTGAAATATGTTGGCATCCAAGACAACAAGAGCCACATGGAAAAATTGACAGCATTGTGACCTAATAGAACACCCCTGCATGGAGGAAGAAGGAGAAGGGAAGAATGGTAGTGGAGGGGTGAAGGGTGAAGGGATGAAGGGGGTGAATTTATTGTAGGGGTACAAAGAGGTAAAGGTTTTGAGGTGGAGTGGTAGAGGGGGTGGATGGTTGTGGTAGGGGCAATGAATGGTAGAGGGATAAAGAAATTGGTGTAATGGCAGAGAGTAGCGAAAGGGTCAAGGTTTACGGGCAAAGGAGGAGCAAATGAATAGTTGATGGATAATGAGGTAGAGTTTATGAAGTGTTAGAGGGATGGAGGTATGGATGAGGGGTGGGGCAGTGAACAAATGAATTTTAGCAGAAGGGGGTGGGGGTAAAGGTGAAGTGGCAAATGGAGAGCAAATTATTGGTAGAGGGATACAGAGGTGGATGAGGTGGAGTATTGGATGAGGAGTGGACGGTTAGAAAAGGGTAGTGGTATTAGGGTAGTGGAAAAGATTATTTGAAAATGATACAGTAGTGATAGATTAGGATAGAATTGTTCAAGGAGTAGAGGGAGGTCCGTCGAAAGAGTCATGGAGGAGGATTAGAGAAGAATGTAAGTAAGGACAACATTATGGTTAGAAGAGCAATTGAAGAAGGTTAAGGTATGGTTAAGGAGTAGAGAAGGGATATAGATATGGTAGCCCATTGTTAAGGGGTGGTCAAAAAGTTTAATGAGTGGTTAAAATTGTTGTGGCAGAGTGGTTTAATTGCAGGCCGTGAGTCATGAATGTGTTAAAAGTGATGCAGGAATGACAACAACAAAAAGAGTAATGGCAAAGGAAAGTGAGAAAAGGAGAGAGAATGGGGGAGAGAAGCAAAAAGAAACAAAATCTCACTACATATGAAATACCAGTATTACATGCTTCCAGCTGATACTACAATCACAACATAAAGCATGAAGTGAGTACCGGGTATGTTAAAAGCACTAGTGGTTGCAGCACTAATAAGATGTTCCACACACACTCACCTTTGATTCTGGATAAACCTCTTTAAAGAATGTAGGCATCCAGTTTATTATAATAAAGTAAGAAAATATGACGCATAAATGGCTAATAGCCATCGCCCTAAAGAAAAAAATGGAAGAGATATAATTCAATAAACATTTGTGTACAAGCATCATAAACTAGCACTACAAAGTATAATCCAGTGCATTATCAATGAACTGTATGACTGGTAGAGATGCCAAACTTAGGGGGTGTTGTTCAAAAGTTGCAAATGATTGCAAGTTGCAATTAATAGGAACGCGCCAATCAAAATCATTGTTTCATGCGCATCTTGTTAGAAGCGCATATCATGCATGAATGAAAATGAGCGTTACAATTTGCAACTGATTTGCAGTTGATTTGTGATCAATTGCAACTTTTGAACAACACTTCCTAAATCACATTTACCATATTCTCTACCCAATAAGCTTCAAATGGGAATGAAATGTATGGCATTTGGAATTATTCAGGGCAGAACAACAGCATTGTGCTTTGTGGTGTATCCGTCTCCATGGGCACTTTGTTTCTGCTAGAGAACCTTACAAATATTCTAGAATGGCAATTGCGTCATTGGAGAATGAAAAGCACATAAAACTAGATGATTTAATGTAACTCTAATCAATAAATAATTCATGTTTATTAAAAAAAAATAATTGGATACCATACCCATTTTATCCTAACCAGTGTAATCAAATGGATAGCTAAATCCAACATTGTCTTGAATTGAAGTCCTAATGTATCCTGCGTATAGGCCGGCAACATTCCTGAAGATATTTTCCTCTTTTTGTTTCTATTTGTCAACATTTGTCATATGGGGGGGGGGGGGGGAACTAGCCAATGTCAGATCCTGGATACCATCATGAGGTTGGCCATTGACACTGCCTAAAAACTCACGGTTCTGTATTCCTATAACAGGGTTGAACTTTACACGGGACTAAGCCGTTGTTATTTACATGTAGGCCATTCAAAATTTACACCAATGGTCTAAATGACAATAACGTAGACGTGGTTAATCTCATTATGGGAATACAGTCCATAAGGTTGATCCCTGAAAATCTGACTCACCAAAAAGGTTTCTTAGTAATAAGTTTCATGACAGGCAGGCGTTTCTCTTCGTCCTCCTTCCTCGTCCCTGCTCTACCATTTTGAAACGAGAAGAAGGTTTTTCGTCTTTGCTTCCTGGAGAACGAGTGGATGATGGTTGCTATGACGATGGAGATGGAGCCGAAGAAGTAGAATACATAATGCCAGTTGGAATGTTCAATGATGATGGAGCCTATCGCACCAGTGAGAAGTGTTCTGGATTGAAAAATTAGTAGGAGAATGAACATGAGTGGTGAAAAGAAGAGTCTACCAACAGGAGCAGAAAAAAAATTGGCGAGCAGAACAAAAACAAAATTGAAGGAAATGGGACAAGTATAAAGAGTTATTGCCTTTTAAAGAGTTGAAAAAAATTGAGCAAAATTGTCTGACATGTTGCCAATTTTATGACATCATGGGTGCAGACCAAAACCAGGATTTCCTACACTGTACATGTTTGTGGTGCAAAATTTATCATTTTTACAGAAAGACACAAATAAATGTAAACAAGCAAATTGTGGATCCACGTACATGTATCTATCATGGAGATAAACTACATTTTAAAGTTTTGAGTAAATCATAATTTTGGAGAAAAAGTAAATATTTATAACATTGATATGAATATGATAAATAGTCCATTGTGCACCTGTGACATCATCAGTTGCAATTTTGTCTAAATATAAAAAAAATATTTTGATTTTATATCCCACGGCCAATAACATGGTAATACGAAATCACAGGTATTTAATAGACAGGTAATTATAAAAAAGAAATAATCATGTGTGGACAAGGACAAAATTAGAACCTGCAACCTCTGGATAACTAAACCAATGTCATGAACCCCCAGAGTACCTGAATAGTGATCAGATTAGAAATGTCCTAATATGATAGACTACCGAGTCAAAGGTAATATTACTTAAAAGAACTTACCCTAGAGAACTAGCAGCAAACACGCATGACATCACATAAGCTCTTTTATCAGCATGTACCTTTTGGCTTAACAAACTTGTAAGGGAGGGGTAGTGAACACCTGTTGAACAAATGCAAAAAAAAATGTCGGCACACAATATTATTATCCTGGTTTGAGTCACGGGTGATATCTCAACACTAATTGGTCTACAAAAAGAGATATAAGCCGAGCACTTGCGTCATTTACATTGCTTGCAAAACTTTGTATTGTAGCTCGTTCATAATTCAAAATTATTCAAAGGCGCAAGACATTCAAATAGTGGTTGCGATCAAGGATTAATGAAATTAATGTTGTCAGACCATTTACGGTCCAATGAAGACTTCAACTAAAACTAAAAATAGTGACTATTGTCATTTTCATGACAACTAAATACACACCAACCTTGCGTAAGCCCCATGAGGAATCTCAGCACAGTCATTGCCATGATTGTGCCTCCCTTCGTAGTGAAAGCATAGGGAACTAAAGGAGTGGCTAACGTCACAGCACCCCATATGAATGCAGCACGGACTATCACATAATCCCCTCCGATCCTGTCGCTCATCATCCCCCCTGGAATCTGGGCAATGGGATAGCCCCAGAAGAAGGAGCCCAGTACGAGTCCCTGTGAAAGTGATTGAGGAAAGGCATTCCATTTTATAAACAGGTGATTTTCAGGCATTCATTAAAATGTTCATGAAATCAAAAGAATAAAAAAATTGAGTTTAATCAAGATTATGGGAAAGATGCATATGAAAGAGAAATAGCTCTTGTCAATCACGAGGAAACAGGCCATCAAAAGTTAATAGAAAAAGTGGCCATAGTAGGCAGGCGGTCTTAAAGGCCTATCATACAATTCAAATTTTCATTTAAAGGGAAACTTCACAAGTGGCTTCTGTAACAGATGGTTCAAAATAAACTAGAAGCTATCTAGGTATCAGACTGAAACAAAAATTTTCACAAAGAATTCTAGCCTGGGTTAACATAAAAAAAAGAATTAAAGGGGATTGAAACCCAAAAAGTATATTTACTTATTTCAGTAGGTATAATATTTACTGATTTAATGGAATATTTTATTGTACAAGAAAAAACAGCATAAGGAGATAAATTTTCAGTTTCTGAGCTAAGATTTTGTCTGCTAGCAATACCCTGGGTCTACCATTTTGTTATTTGGTACGAGAAAGTATTTTGTTATCCCCGAGTAGAACGTTTTTTCTCGAAATATAAGCTTAGAATTTGAATAAAATATACCTTACATATGGTCATATATTTCAATATCTTAAAACTGGTCTGGATGTATTTTTAAAAAGAAAGTTTTGTTCATTAGAATCGTGTTTTATTGGCATAGGCGTGACGTTTTTGGGGAGTAATGATGTTTTTGCGGAGTAGAGTCCAAGTTTCCTTGTAACAAAACAAATGAGAGAAAGGAATCTGTATTATTTATCGGCTGGCTATTTAAACCATATCACTTTCTATAGCGTTATACCATCAGATGAAGACCAGAACAAAAACAAAAATATGCGGTACAGGGTGGCCTTTTAAAGGCATGCATTCGCATTTATATAGGGTCTTTGGCAAAACGCTATGTTTTCACCTGTATTTAAACAATGGAATACAATACCTAGAAGGCTTGCTAAATAAAGGAAATGCTGTTATTCCAGGCAAATCCACTAAAAGTGCATTTCTTTAGTATAAACAGATGAATTGAAGACTGAATTATTTTTTATAAGTCGTACTAAAATATTGGACACCTATCACACATTTTTTCCAACATAACGTATTTTATTTGCCAAAGATTGAACTATTTTACAGTTTAATTAATATTTCCCTTGCCATATAAAATGATATCACGTCAAATGTCTGTTCAGAACAAAATGGCAGCTCCCTTGTAATGTGATAGCAGACGAAGACCTGTTCTAAAATATTGGGAAATTTACACTTTTCTGAATTTATTTTAGAGCTTGATCCAGTCTGATTAGTAGTGGTATATGATACCTTTCTTATAGGTGTATTATCCTCTAGGATTCATTCTTCTTTAAAGCAAATATTTGCCTTGCTCTGTCAAATTTTATTTGCATCACTAGAAATCTTATTTTTCTAAAACTATTTTCACATGACGACTGCTCCTCAGGTAAACATTAACTAAGAATAAAGCCCTTTTGCAGTATCTGCCTCATTCAATAATACATGTACCTTCGGATTGATTTCAGCCGAGGGATATGCCGACTGAGAATTGAAGTTACTTACTGTATCGGTCTTATCCCATCCGAACTCCTTTGATATATTGACTGCTACAAGAGGCACTATTGTTCGAGCTGAAAACAGAGCAGTTGTCATCACAAACAGCAGCACCGTCCACTGTCTTCTCTCTGAGCTAAATAAAAATAAATGAATAAAAAATAAGAGACATGATAGATTCAAAATTCCAAATTGATAACAAATTTGGTATCACTTGTGCAAAGAGTGACTTTCAAAATTTGTCAAAAAATTAAAATTGTCTGGTTAGCACTACGTTCAGTGTATTCTGGGTAACTTTGGCAGAAGTTAAAAAAAATTGCCAAAAGATTAGCAAATTCACGTTTTGGATTTTCAACTAGAAACTTTTATTTTTTTTTAAATTCATGTAAAAAGATCATCAAGGTTGTAAGAAAAAGACATGGCATCAGACAGACTAATATGCTGCCATGAAATATCTTTGAAGATTGCACATTTGATGGATATTTGTTTTGTATTCTTGTGCAAAAATCAACTTTAAATAAACTATGAGTATGACCACTTTTTAATATTCTTCCCCAGGCCCAAATTTATTATCTGAAGTTATTCTACCTGTCTACACGCGAATCTCTAAATTTAAGAGATTTAATGTTCTGTGCCAGTATCAATTTAAAAACCATTCTGTATTCAAACTCAACTATCACTCTACAAACTTTTTTAACATTCCTTCCAATCATAAATTTTGCTTTATTCTTTTATCTAAATTTGACTAAAACACAACCACTGGAAATTCATTACTCACTACTTATTCGCTTAAATAAGAGCTTGGACTTCAGAGAGCATGGCAATGATGGCATACAAATGTCTTATCTTTGCCACCTCTATTCTCTTCCCCTCACCACTTCTCCCCACATCATCCTCAAATACCCTCACCTGCCACTGCCTAAGATTCAGTCTACTGAAAATTCATCTGCTACGACAACAGAAACTAGATTTGACCTCATAACGACTGATTCGTCACAACTGTGATTCATCGCCGATCTCCGCATACCGGAGGAAGGAAATCTACAAGTACAAGTACAAGCTGACTGGCCACCAAACCCCTTTCCTTGCCTAATGTTATTTTGCATTGAATTTGTTTCCGCGCACACGCCAACTCAACTGAATCGTGAATGATAAAATTAAAAATTTAGGATAATCCTTGGTTTTAGGGCACTAAATTATCGCAAGTGAAATCCGGTCAACTACCCTAGATGCTAAAATCAAGGGCAGCCTATTTGTGCGCGAAAGGGGACGAAAAAAAAACCAAGAATTCCCGATACGCATCCAGCTGCCAGAGGAACTCGGAGCTGAGACACGTATGAAGCCTGAGCAGAACCCGCGAGTGTTGCCAGCGGGACCCTGGGCCGTGACCAACCGCTCACTATCGCTAGATTCAAACCCGACACAGGCAGCAGTAAAACTTACTCGTTCCATTGTGATGATTTGGAATATGGATCACTCTTGGCATCTAAAACAATCTTAAGAGGCGGTGGAGACTTTGGCGATATCATCTTCTTCTCATCATCCTTCCTCTAACCCTGTTGTTTTGTTATATTTTATGAAGAATAAATCAGTTTTTACCGAGCCTTGATCGTCTACGTGGTAATTAGCTAGTCTATTTTCAGACGAAATTATCAATAACATCCGATAAAAACAAAAATTGAACAAAATTTATCCTAGCCTCTAGTAGCTACATCTTGTCTATCCCCGATACACATTAAAATGTTGATTATTCCATTTCATCCATGAGGGCCCTGAATAGGCTATTTGCCAATCTAAACATTCTTGACAAAGGCGAGCTACATTTTCGTTTGTGGTTTGGAATGAAGAAATTTAGCATTATTTATCATATCAAATACAAAAACTTGTTCTGTTCTTACACTAAATAAATTTTCTCCCTTCCTTCTGTATTTAATCCTCTTTGATCTCCTTTTCATTCCCTCCATTTTCGGCTGCAATCAGTCTTCATCATTCTTCCAATATGTATTGACACTATAGGTCTAATTATCTGTCTCATTGTCATTTTGTGCCCTCCCCATCCTCTCCATCTCTTTCTCTCTCTCTCAC
>BQKZ01005161.1:23048-34215 GCA_036244855.1 Temnopleurus reevesii | reverse complement strand
GTCCGGCCCTCGATCAACTATAGAAATAGATTAATATTAAACGGTGAGACAGAAAAGACATATAAACTAAAATATTGAAATGTACATATAATCATGATTATATCCTTAAAGCATCATTAAGCAAAAACAGCTGGACATTTCTTTACAAAAAAATCACCAAACATCCTTCATTGCTATCCATACATTACAAATATGTACAAATATTCTCATATAAATATATATACTGTATATATACTCCTATTTACGACTAAATTGCAACAAGGTTTTATATCATTTTTAAGAGGTCCCAGATTGAGTTCTGTGGTTGTGTGCACTTTTTTATTTTATTCCTGTATACGACATACCCGCGCAGAGGTGCCAACCATTTTGGAATATACATGTACATGAGAATAGAAATTAAAATGTGAACCCTCAAACACCTGAACCGAACATTTCCTCCAGAGCAAACATGATAAATATATCCATATCCGCTAATTTCCTTCAAAGAGAAAGTTGTCTTTAAAGCTGCACTATACCCAGGTGTGATCATGGACCAGGGAGGTGTTTCACCAAAACGTTCTTCAAGTTACACACGACTTTAAGTTCGACTGGTATCAATTCTTGCGCTGAATGCGCATACTATTATGAATTATACGCACACGTGAAGGGATACCAGTCGAACGTAAAGTCATGCGTAAAGTCTTTATAATCTTGGTGAAACACTGCCCAGTAGGAGACAGCAACATAATATCTGGTATAAGTGTGCTCTGTGTCCACCTGCATGGCTGCCTTGATGATCGGCTTGACTTGCCATCCAGTGACCAGGCATTAATATTGGAGGCGGTTTGAGCAGTCGTATAACATGATTAGGCAATATCCAAGATCTTCTTATTGTATAATTTCTCTCCTGAGAAGATATTTGGTTCAGCTGTGAGGTGATTCACATTTCAATTTTTGCTTTGTATATTCTGGAACAGTTGTCATCTCTGATGATACTATATTCATAAAGATATGTACATACATTAGTAACATTTTTTAGCCCAATAGACCACTTTCATAATGTATCTTTTTACATTTGTCTCAAGATGAGCTAAGTATTTAGCTGCCAAAAATTAATGTGACTGTAATAGCCAGAATGCTACTTGCATACATCAATGTTGCTTTGTTGCTACCCGCAATCCATCTACTGAAATCTTAAACAAGGGCACCGTAACATAAAGCTTTCCAATTGAGCATACAATTGATATCAATCGCAAGTCTATGGAAATCATGTGCTAAAGTTTGCATTTTGATCTCAAACTTCTTTTATGTTACAGGCCCCTGGTGATCAAATAGTTTTTCATTGTGCGAATACATTATGATAGTGGTCTATTGAGTTTAGAGAATGTGGTCTAATTGTGCTTTAGTGAAGAGACAATTTCCTCTGAAGCTCTTTTTATAAATAGACTCATTACTAGCAGAGCCACACGTGTATATGAAACAGGATATTTGATATTGGATAAATGTAAGAACCTCCCACGAGGTAATACCTACAAGTTTGTTGTTTGCTTGTGAGCTTCTTTAGCACATAGCTCCATGGTGCAATCTCCATTGGTCAATAATTCACTTCATTACAGTTTGAAAGTATGATATCAGAATTGAGTCCAAATTAAAATGACTGGCACAATGTAATATTTTCTGAAATAACATCATTGTGCACACAGCCTGAACACGAAAAGGTGGTAAATCTGCTGCAGCTTTCATATAAAATAAACTGTCAAGATCAAAATATATCATCATAATGAAATCTGTTCCTTTAAGGAGTAAGTATTACATTTGATTTCTCTTGCCGATCTATATTTTTGTCTTAGGGTTCATATTTCTCCTCTGAGCTACGCACTTCCGGAAAAGTATAACATTCTTCTACAAAAATATAACTCTGCGCAAGGGTCTAAAATGTCATATTCAATCTTTGATCAGTCAGTAACTGTATAGAGTTTCATAAAAGAGAAGTCATTGAGTGAAGTTACTTGAAATGGTCAGAAGATTCTTGAAAATGGACTCTTGCCAATAGACACACCTATGTACACAAGCATAGCTGCCAACATGAGTCAGTGGAAATCGACAATAATCCTGCTACAAATTAGTGATCTTCAAACATATCACATTAAAATGCATGGCGATAATGTTGCCATAATTAGTCATTTTCACTGGGTTTTTAGTAAAAACCTGAGAAATCAGAGGCCCAAATTAGTAGTGATTACTAAAAAAATTGTTATTTGTTGGCAGCTATCCAAAATCATCTCTGGAATATTTCATGAAGAGCAATATCTTTGAATGAATATAGACTAGGGCCCAAATTCTGGAAAAGATTTCATGACCAGTGCTAGATATGAACTTTTGACAATAGAAATGCCTATGTACACAAACATCTCTGAAATATTTCATGAAAAGTGACATCTTTGAATAAATATAAGCCCATGCGGTGTTTTACCATAATACAAAAGACTTTAAGAGCAACTGGTATCATTTCTTGTGCTGTATGATTGATAATTTTATGCGATTCAGCACAAGAACTGAGTCCAGTCGCTCTTGACATTGTTCTTTAAGTCTTTCGTTTCTTGGTAAAACACTACCAAAGGCCTAAATTCTGAAAAATATGTCTTCTTTCATAATGGCAACACTATGTTTACTGTCATATCAGGTCAAGATAACAATGTGTTAATGACTAACCCATTGACTACTAGACCAGATATTCTATGCACAAGGTCTATGGGAATTACATAATTCAGTAGTCAATGGGTTAATGTTTGTGCAGTGTTGACCATGTTTGAGTAAAGTTGTATGAGACATCCACTCATACTGATAAGCAGTGCTTCTTGTGCACAATTTAAAACGTTTGTTATGACAGATGATATAGTTTTCCTTTATAAACAGTTTTCAAAATGTAGCCACAGCTTTGATGAAAGAGCTCCTGGCAACAAGTACTAGTGACCTTTAACCTTTGACCCAGGAGCTGCGTAGACACACACACACACACACACACAAGAGGGCGGTAGACAGACCATGGACGTCTATCCCTTCAGGGCAAGAGGGAAATCTCTATGTAGATGATGGAAGCTTTGGTGTCGTCATACAGAGTCATCTGAAAAGAGAAGTAAAGGGGTGATTTAACCTTCAATGAATAATAATGACAGTTGTTGTCTGGGCAATTACTTTAAATCTTGAATCCTTCTGTACCTTAAATAGTTTTAATTACAGTCAATCCTGTCTATAGTGGAAATCCAAGGGAAACAAAAACGTGGCTACAGTAGACAGTTGACCTTTACAAAGATGCCAACTTTCCTCAGTGTTCATGAGGTGTATTTTTAAATCAATGCAAGGCTTTCATTACAATTGAATCGCTAAGACTGTGATCATTATTGTCATGTTAGCTTTCATTTTTGTTCAGCTATTGTTTTATTCACATTTAAATTTTGATCTCATGCATTTTCCAAAATGTTTGGCAACTCTGCCTTCATAAACAGATTATATAACACACATTTTTGTCTGGAAGGAACTGTTTTATATGGCCATTGAAGACAGGCGGACACCCTTGATCATGACCGAAACATTCTTACAACCAAAAAGCTTCCAAAACTTTGGATCCAAAGTGTGAACACCATTAATTTACTAGATAAAAGAGTATATAAAAGAGTACAAAAGAGTATATACATACCATGGTACCACCATTTTGTCTTCTTTGGACTCTTATTGCAGGTTTTGACATAGAAGTTGTTATCCGGTGGTCTTTTCTGAAACGAAAAGAAAGAAATTAACTTTTATTGATATGTCGAATAGATAACCAAATGCTAACATGTGTCCCGTTGTCAACATGATTTTATTTTCTTTGGACTCTTATTATGGAGGTTTTGATTTCATTTGTCACAGTCAGTCACAGTTGACCGGAAGTAGGACATCATAGTTTTATGCGTCTTCTTATTGTTACGTGCGCAACTACCTGTGACGTAACAATGAGCAGACGAGCAAAACTATTACGTACTACTTCCGATCGACGTGCCCTTTGTCACAGTTGACTGAAATAAAAAACACTATATTGCAAATTTTGACATAGAAGTTGTTATCTGGTAATATTTTCTGAAATGAAAAGAATGAAATACTTTTTATCACCATGAGAAAAAATAACCTAATACATAGACTTAGCGCCGAACAAGATGATCCAATCCCACGCTAAAATATGGCCTTGTCATCAGGATAACTGTAGTCGTTTTGACAGTTATTTAAATAGTTTGAAAGATTATTGTACGCAAGTTTTGGGGATTCTACTGAGTAAAAATTTTAGCGAATTTGTGGTCGCAAAATTCGCAAAAATAAAACCCTCACAAAAATTTCAGCTTATAAATACAGTACCCTGTTTCCAATGAAACTATGAAAAGACTGGTACACTAACCTTTTCTGTACAACTGCTGAGCATACTGATTATACTTAAACACACAGACTGAACGGAGAGCGCGGGAGACCAGTCTTCTGTGAGTATTGATAGACATATGTGACCATTACTGTAGACATGGGGATGGACTGGGATGTTAGTACCTATGAAGACAACCTGTCCAAAGAAAAATGATGAATAAGAAATAGAATAATGTATTTACGATAATATAAGATTCAATGCACATATATAAAAGTAATTGATATCAGAGAGAGCGCGGGAGACCAGTGTTCTGTGAGTATTGATAGACATATGTGACCATTACTGTAGACATGGGGATGAACTGGGATGTTAGTACCGATGAAGACAACCTGTCAAAATAAAAATGAAAAATAAGAAATAGAATAATGTATTTATGATAATATAAAGCACCTTGAAAGATTTACTAATATTGTCGCCAACGGCCCACAAAGGAGTACACACGCTACAGCTGTGTGAAGTTACCCACATGCTATAAAAAAAATCACAGGTTGTCCTGGGTGGGACTTAAACCCACGACGTCTGGATGACTAGACCAGCGTCTGAACCACTAGACCACCCGAGCGCCATAGCGATAGGGTTCTGTGAATCCAATGTGCTTGAATGTAATTAATTGCGATGGGTGACGTAATGAAAGATAGAATTCATTCAATATTGTCGCCAACGGCCCACAAACGACCTTTTCGTAAGATTTGAAGCACATATAGAAAAGTAAAAGACAACAAAGAGCGCTGAAGACCAAAGTTCAGTTAGTATTGATAGACATATGTGACCATTACTGAAGACATTCGGGTGGACTGGGATGTTAGTACCTATGAAGACAACCTGTGGAAAGAAAAACGATAAATAAGAGATAGAACAATGTATTTACGATAATATAAAGCATCTTTTTGTCAGATTTGTAGGACAAACAGAAGATTAAAAGACAGTAAAGAGCACTGGAGACCAGTCTTCTGTGAGTATTGACAGACATATGTGACCATTACTGTAGACATGGGGATGGACTGGGATGTTAGTACCTATGAAGACAACCTGTCAAAAGAAAAATGATAAACAAGAAAGAACAATGATTTACATTTATACAGTATCTTTTCATCAGATTTGTAGGACAAACAGAAGATTAAAAGACAATAAAGAGAGCAGGAGACCAGTCTTCAGTGAGTATTGATAGACATATGTGACCATTACTGTAGACATGGAGATGGACTGGGATGTTAGTACCTATGAAGACAACCTGCCCAAAAGAAAGAAATAAAAAATGATTTACATTCATAAAGCACCTTTCCATTCCAACATGCCGCATTTGTCTTATTAAAAAGCCTGCCAAACCATTTCATAAATAGTATTACCATATGACAAATTTCAAAGTGACCTAAAAACCTATCTATTTAAGTCCCTATACCGTTAGGGATAATGCCAGTGTCTCTGATTTCTTTATCGTTCTTTGTTTTGTTAAGCGCATAGGGATTTTCTCTTGATGGTGTTATCAATTTTTTATATTTTTTTTTCATTTACTGTTTTGCAATGTTGTATGTTTTTTTCAATGGAAAATAAATAAATCAAATCAAATCAAATGCACTATATAAAATAGAGCAGGGTGAAAGAAAAGGGGAAAAAATGAAAAGTAAAAAGACCACATTTTAGATCTTTCCCATCATGTATTCCATATTGATATATGAGAAGTAATCCCCGACTGACAATAAAAAAAAAAAAAAAAAAAATCAATTTTCATATTCTAATATTTCGTGGTCAGTTTTCTCATTCTATGAATAAGAAATAGTGGCGGACAGGATAGAAAATGTAGAAAGAATGTGGTAATACACTGGAAGACGTCAAATTCATAAATTTAAAATGGTGGGTTGAATTTATAAACATGTCCAATGTATAGTTGGTGGTAACATACCTCTGGCGAATCAAAGGGGTATTTATTGCTGAACTTGAATTGCAGTTGAAACTTCTCTCCGGCATAAATTGAGTTGGGTGCTCCGTCGAGATCTACATGCCATCTGTATTATGATTAAGAAGAGGAAAAAGAATTAAAATAAATATCTTTGCGAGAAATGTATCTTTACCTTTTTTTCTGCAATCCCTCTATTTGCTTGGAGGTTATCTAATCAATTGAAAACTTTAACAAATCAGTGATTTGTTTAGATTATGATATGATTCAAACATATTAAATTTTGCATAAATTATGTTCAGAATGATCATCTGATCACTTGTATTCTAACAAATGAAAATAAATGTTCCTGCGGCTTCATCTGATCTGGAGGGTGTTTCATGAAGCTGGTCACACCGATCATTTTATAGAAGCGCCCACTAATCTAATTTGAAGGGTTGAAAGCACTAAATATTGTTGATTTGACTGTCAGAAAATGAGTGCTTGTTGCTGCAACACGCTCCACTGAACATCCTCCTTGTGTGAAGGGATACCATAATAATTTAGAACAAAATCAAGGTTTGATCAGAACATTGGTTTGATTTTAATTGCATTGTATTTAACATGTTATTCATTTATCTTTGCGTTACACTATTTGGTATATCAAAAAATCAGTGATGGTACTATTTACATTTGGTAGGGTTCAAACTTAGAGTCGAAACATTAAGGTTTCAGGAACAACAACACTACAAAGCTTTTTACGTTCAGCGCTAAGGCAGGTTGTTCAATTCTCTAAGAAAACCTTGTTTTTATCAAAAAGGCCACAAGGCGTTTTTTTTTTTTAATCTAAAAGCCATGGCATCTTTTCTAGGATTAAAAGTTGAGAAGATGTCTTGTTAGTACTCTTCTATATGCAGGAGTCTTGTCTACTTCAAGAATACTGGGAGGCAACTTGTAGAAACTCACCTTGGTCCCTAGTATAGGACGAGAAAGTGAGGCTACATGAACAAACTCGCCTCTGCGTGGAACATATACATTGTAAGCTTCCATGAGACTGTTGCAGTTTCTGAAATCTTAAGGTTTCAGCACTAAGAGTAAGACTCATCTCCCTAGCATAAAATTATTTCAAGAACCTACGTGTTAAGAGTTGTTGATGCTTTTTCTTCGTTGATCTTGATACCAGGTGGCGGGTCTTTCTGTATCTGCATCAATTCCTTTTGCAGTCTCTTCTGAAAGATGAGAGGAAGAAAAAGACTCAAGGGTTGTGTTTCATAAAGCTCATGGAATAATGTTCCTTTTCACTTCTGACATTGGGAAAACATTTTTGAAAAACTTTACTGTACATTTCTATGTAAAAAAAAGTTGCTAAACAAAACGTCTTTTGCATCAATCGTGCTAAAATCCATTGCAAATTGCGATGCAATACCAAGAAAATTATTCCCTAAAGCTGTTCGTAAAGGTACACACGACTCTACAAACAACTGGTGACCCTTCTCTGAATAAAATGATAACCCCAAATGCTGAATCACACCTAAGAAGGGGCCATCAGTCGTTCATAGAGTTGTGCATATGTCTACACACAGCTTTACGAAACATGACCCTCGAAAAGTGAAATTAGACATAACATCCAACTTTAAACTCATAACACATTCGGCTGGTTAAATATTGTCCATTCGAGGATAGTGTCATATATCATCATTTCTGCAACATATGCAGATGAAATTGGAGCCAGTGAGCCAGTGAAGTGTAGTTTAGCATTTTCAACTTCAAGTATTTTTTTTATTTAGCATATAATTGAAGTTGATGATGCTGACGGTCTCTTGTATAGCGCCGCTCACCGTCTCAGTTGGGCGCTCATAGCGCTCAAATTACTCAAAATAATGTATCACAGATTTCAATGTCCCAATCGGTGCTATGGTTTATCTTTCAGTCCAAGAACTCCCAGCGGTGGTATGATATGGTTATTCTTGTGACGACAAGGGAGTGGGGAAAAGATAGGTCTTTAGGTAGGACATAAAGGTTGATTGTGTCTCTGCTCTCCTGATAAAGTGGGGAAGGCTAGATTAACAAAATATTTCTTCATGTAGTTCATACCAAAGAGAGGCAAAAATAAGAGAACGACCTAACAAAGCTCTGTATTTCTGTACTATAAGATGGGAACATTGA
Organism: Temnopleurus reevesii; assembly: GCA_036244855.1. Classification (NCBI taxonomy): domain Eukaryota; kingdom Metazoa; phylum Echinodermata; class Echinoidea; order Temnopleuroida; family Temnopleuridae; genus Temnopleurus; species Temnopleurus reevesii. The sequence goes on along the minus strand of BQKZ01005161.1, from coordinate 25,747 downwards.
CTGATATTAATTGCCTGTCAATTTCAAGACAATAGATTAATAAAGACTACAATTTACAATCATTCAGAGAATTTCTGATTTCTTCCCAAACATTTAAAATGTCACTCAAGTTGTTTTCTTTTCTTTCCATTTCTTTCACATTCTGCTGTTCCTTCAACCTTAAGGGCATGTACTCGAAGCAGAAAGGACGAAGGGTTTGGGCAAAGTAAACAACTTCATTCAAGCCTTTACAATAGCTTAATTATCACAAAATAAAATATATTTCCTTTGTTCACTGAACATGTCTTAACACCTGTTTGACATTTGTCTATTGAATAAGAGGGAGTGAAATTTCCTTTGCATGCATCTCACTATTGTGAGTGCGTGCAACTGAAATTTACTTTGTCCAAATCCTCTGTCCTTTCTGATTGCTCACAGTGATGAATACACCAGCCTATAACTTCTATCACTCAAACTATTCTACCTGCACCCAATGGTAAGATAAATACACAAATCTAAATGTAGAATCTGAATGTAAATGGTGTCTGATATGGATATGAATGATATAATTTTTTGTTTGTTCTTGATGTGCGTAAAAAAAACAAACATATCATTCAAAGATTTTATGAACAGTCCTGAACCTCATATATCAGTCGGTATAACATTATATCGGTATCGGTTTCACAGTTTTTAAATTAGTACCAACTAATTTCATAATATCTAAATGATTTGTTTGATAAACAAGCTGAATTGTGATAATCATCTACATGTACAGTACAGTTGTAGTGATTTTCTAATTCTATGGATGAATACAACAAATGAACATCACAAGATTTTCATTCTCTTCATTTCTTTTTTTCTACCTACATGTAAATGTACTTTCAGACACACATACACCTCTCTCTCTCTCTCTCTCTCTCTCTCTCTCTCTCTGATAAATGGTTCTTAAAATAAGTATCATGTAGACTTTTCTACTTCTACAATTTTTACTTTGTGAAATTCTAGGACTACATGTAGGAAAATGTGAACAATGTGTGATATGAATTAAATTACTTTGACAATGACAAATAATGTGAAAATGCTCTACCTACATGTAAAATGGAGGGTTGGCCAATTAGAGATCGCAACAAAATTGTCCATTAAAAAATTACATGTACTTTCATTGATAAAGTTTTGCTTATGTTTCAAAATATTGTAACTCTTACTGGCATGGCATTGATTTTTATCAAAGTTACTTTCTCTATTATTTCCAAAGCCATCCATAAGGCCAAACAAAATCATTGGTTGAATGCCCAAAAATGCTGAAAATGGCATTGCCTGGTGGTGAGAAAATGCTTTTTTAATATTCTGGGGGAGGCGAGGACAAATTTTATAACAGATAATTAGAAGGGAGTGAAAAGCCACGAAATAATTTATCTTCACATGTCATATTTCACAACTGTAAACATTAAAAATTATTATCTATATATGAGAATTTATTATGCCATGTTGCACGGCTTCAATTTCACGCATGCGCAAAGCAGTGATTAGCCTTCTGGTACTTCTACAATAATACCGGTAAGTCAAAGGCTAATGTAAAGATAATAATAATTATATTGGATGGCTTATTTCATGAAATACCGGGAATATTGCACTCGTTAGGGCCAATATTGCACTCATCTTCGATTCGTGCCATATTCCTTGGTATTCCATTCATTGCCATCCAATATTATATAAATGTTCTCATCTGCTATTTCCTATTGGCCAGTCAGCCGCATAACCAACATTTCTCTTAACACTAACTGGAATTTCTGACCAAGTCAAATCTCTAGACACCACAAAAATATATTCCAATTACATTTACATTTACAGGAGGTACATGTGAATAATGTCATAGATTTTTTATGATAAAAAGACAATCATTTATAATCCAAATCAATTACAATTTGACTTCTCTGACCTACAGAGTTGAATACAGGTACATTGTTCGATGGATGGTTTCAAGATGAAATGACAAAATGAAAACCAATGACAATGTGAACATAAACAATTTACCGTGACAACTTGTTTGGGGGGTTTTATCTGAAAAAAAAAACAGGGGGAAAATAATTTAAGTTACACCTTTTGGGGACCAAAGTTGTTTCAGTTTCTGAAGTTATGACAGTCAGGGAAACAACATGACATTAAATTACATAATTTTCTAATAAACATGTACATCTAAACCCATTATATGTCCATTTAACTATCTGGTTGCCTGTGACTTTGTAGATTTGTATTTCTAAAATGACACATGTTTGTACACAAACTGAAACTGAAAGGCATGAAAGGCCAAAAATTAAATGGCATATCATTACAAAACTAAAAAAAAAATAGATCTATATGACAATCTATCTAATAATCCATGTATATAAATGATTGCAATTTTCCTATACTTATAATATAGGCCCAATACCGGTACCAACCTCCCATTAAAAAATGTAAACAAAGCTAATAATTGCACAGGCCCAGTTCATAAAATTATTTGTATCTTTAAATGCCTGTATATAAAATGCAGCTTTCGGCAATCTTGCCATGACATTGCATGCAACTCTAGTGGTGATTAGGCTACATACGATCTGACAAATGCATAATATCTGATACACATGAATGCATCCATTGATTGATTGAAAATGCATGTCAACTCAATTTCTCAACTTATGCATGTTGTTGGAATGTGCAATCCCCCACTGTTTGTGTGTCAC
>BQKZ01005160.1:35093-49793 GCA_036244855.1 Temnopleurus reevesii | reverse complement strand
CCCCTCCCCCCCGTATCAAAATACTGAGTATGCGCATGAGATGTATTTGCAAATATTTATTAGGGGCAGAATTATAATAGATAATAAATTGGCGTACCTGAACGTCGTATGGATACTTCTTTAAATCCATGTAGCATGATGTTTTGATGTGAATCGGTACGATTTGATACATCGTCCCTTCAGGGTACGCCATGATGTCGGAATCTAGGAGAGGTTTCCTCTCTTCCACGCTGAAAATGAAATAAAGATTTGTCATTTCATTCATAATGAGCAGCATTGACAAAGGATTGTGACAAAGTAAAGAGCTTCCATTGATGCGTTCACAATAGTGAGTACTAGGCACACAAAGAAGCTTCATTTCCTTTTATTCTGCAGAGAAATATCGAACATGTGTCTCATCTGTTCAGTAAGATAAAAACATGGGAATGTATGATCGTTTAAATTGTACGTGAAGGTTTTGGTGAATACCTTGGTGAGAGGTGGTTGCTTTGTCCGATTCTTTTGTTCTCCTCTGCTTACAGTAATTGTTTATGCTACGAAAACTATGTGCCGACCATCCCCCACCCAACAACAACAACAAAAACGGCAATGATAGTATAAATAATTATTGTAATAATGACAACGACCATATTAATGATAATGGTAATGATAATACATGTGACAGCATAACGATTTCCACAATGTGCTATCAGTGAATATAGAATTTTAAAAGTGCTTTGAAGCTATTGAATGATTTTATATGTTTTACTGCAGTCTCGCTTATTCTAAAAAAAAAAAAATGGGTATTAGGCCGATATTGGAAATGTTTGGTTGTGTATTCCATATCCTCGTGAAGCCTTACATATTCTTTACCTGAATAGTTCTATGAAGCAAACAGTGTGAGCAGAAGGTACAAAGGTACTGGACAATGTAAAAAAAAAAACTTTCATTCAAGTATTCACTGTAGCTTTCGCACACAAAATATAGTAGCTTCCCGTTTATTCATTGAACAGGTGCGACATCGATTCGCCAATTCTACAGAGAATAATAGAGAATCAAATTTCGTTTGTGTGCCTCTAGCTATGTAAAAGTATGGTTAAATGTTAGTTTTTACTGCACCTTGTCCACTTCCCTTCCAATTTTGTTCACAGTAAAAGTGGTTATAATTTTGATGTGATCTGGAATCTTATACGGAACTTTCAAAGGTTTTGAATATAGGGACAATTATATACAACCCTTTAAGAACTTTTAAAAAACATGAGTGCTCTTACAGCAGATGACTCATTTATATGACCTTCGAGTGTGAAACATGGATGCATCATGATAGTTGAATACTTGAATAGTAAACACTAAGATAAAAAAAATGCAAGTTTCTCCCTCTATGGATGCTTAAAAAGCAACACCCGGCACCTTTTAGGGTGCAATATTATACCATTATGCGTATATATAATCGAAAATAGCTATAAAAAAAACGGCGACAGTTGTGGGGATAGAACCCGCGCCATGAAGGATCGCTTAATTCCAAACCAAATGATCTACTAACAGAGCTATGAACCCACTCTTATCAGATGGACATCAGAGCCCCGTAACATAAAGGTTTGCGATTAATTGCTAATCTGATAGTAATTGATATCAATCGCAAGTCTATGGCAAATCGTGTACTAAAGTTTGCAATTGATCGCAAAATCAAATAGCGATTAATCGCAAACATTTATGTTACGGGGCCCAGGATATCAAAACTTTCATTAGCCTAGAGCAGATATATGCTCTGCCTATCACTTGCGTTAATTGGTTATTGACGGGAAGTTGAAGTAGTCTTTTTACCAAAAACGTTCCAAATTGTCTTCCAAAATAAAGCTCTATTTCTGAAACTAGAATACTTTTAGGTGAATATGCTTATACAAAATGATATCATAATATAACAGATCAAATATTAAACAATTGCTTTAAAATGCAGCAAAGTAAAATATCCTTCTATAAGACGGAATCCACTTGATATTAACTGAATGAGGAAATATGTACAATTTAGCACCCTCTTTAGATTTACTCGTTGACATTACATTAAAATTGTGCAATAGTGTATCTCTTTTCGAGTTTTGGCGCAGCTTGCACCTTTTCCCCACGATTTGGACCCATTGTGCACCCTTTTCTCTTAGTGTATATTACACAATTTTTACTGGGATTTGGGACTTTATCAATATGTTACTCACCTGTTATATAACATAATGTCGGGTTTCCATATTTGCCAAGCGGGGAAACGAACAGTGTCGATTCCGTCATAATTCGATGCATTCCATGTGAATCTAATGTCGGTCCAAAGCTGTAACAGATCAAACAATTATTTAAATAGACCATTTTTCGTCATGATTTCAAAATTATCATCGTTTGCCCCAAGACAAACTGGATTCAGCTGTCAAAAATAATGAAAATACAATAGTAACAAATAGTTTGAACAAAGATTTTGTCATTATGTGTGTCAAAAAAGCGTGCGTACAATGTGAATATATTACAAAATTGGGCTATTTGACATTTTACATTCGCTTGAACATTGGAATCCACTCGTGTGCAAAATGTTATTTTTTTTCAATCAATCGGGGTATTAATAGGGTACAACGGCTCGACACACTAATGATTTGATTCGTCATAATGCAAGAAATTTTGTTCAATATATCTTTATTCGAAATTGTTCACACTTATTATGTTATGTTTGTTATCGAAATGGAAATAAGTAAATGAAATAAAATGAAATAAAAAGCCAATGTAGGTTTATATCTATTGAACGTTGTGTTGTGTACAATTAAATGAATACTTTTTTATTTTAAACAATACCCCTCTTAATTTAATTTTATTAAAGGTAAATGAATGATGAATCAGCAAATTAAATGCTATGTAAATTGAAAAGAACGATGTTCTTAGAGTGCTTACACAAAATATTCAGAATCAGTTCATCCATTCATTAATTTGGACCATAATTCTAAATGCAAATTTGAAGCAATTGAACAGGAAAATCTATATCCAACGTACCAGTCTTTGCCAGGCGACAGCCGAAAATGTCCCCGCGAACTCATCCTGCAATAAGGAAAATGAAAAAGGTGTTCAGAACGAGGGATGGAGGAAAATAATTGATATACAAAAGGGAAAAATGATGATTAGACCAAACCATATTATACGGACCTGTTCTCGTACTTTTAAAATCTTTGCAAAGTTAAGGAAATTGCTGCTGCCGGTAATGTTGCAGTGAGTGTTATGTAAGCAAGAGAGCATCTGGTTGCTATAGTAACAAGGGAGTGTCATTTACAAAGTACTGACAGACCTGATTTGTTGCAGGAATCTATGGCCGCCATTTTAGTTTGGCGTATCCCCTCACATCTTTGAAATCTCTGAACTTCCTCTGTCAAATTGATGACTTCCGATGAAAAATGAGAGAAGGAGATTGAGATATCATCTTCATGATCATCATCATTCGCATTGTGAGAATAAGGGACAAAGTACTGGGACAAAGTAAACAACTTCATTCAAACATTCACATAGCTTCATGATCACAAAAGAAAGTTTAATACCGGTGCGGCTCTGGTTCGACATTTTCCTACAGAATAAGAAGGATGAAAATTTATTTTTTGTATCCACTAGTTAAATTTTGAATGGAGGTTGTCTAATTTGTTCAAGGCCTTTGACCCTCCTCCTCACAGTGCCGGGAAAGTACAGTCCACCAGTGGAAATAATTAGGTTCCCATAAATGTATATGTAACGCGCTCAAGATGAAAAGACTCCAAAATGGTGCGAGGTGGTAATTTAAAAGTTTAAATAAGGTGCAAATCTCTGAGACTTTTTTTTTCTTAAAGTGTGGATTTTGTGGCATGAAGTCATGAAGGCGACAACTCTGTCATGTTTGTTGGGGGTACCTTTGTCCATAGTATCCATGCTTTGTCTTCCTAGATTAATACAACCGCTCGATGTGGTCTTGCCGCCTTTCATAATAATGAGTGCATGTAAACAGCCGATGTACAAGTATTATGTGTGGGAATGATAAATAAGAGAGAGGGATGTATATTTTTGTACTTTTTTGTTATTGTTGGTGTCGTTGTTGGTGGTGGGGGAGGGGGGTTGCTATAGTATGAAACTTTTTTAACGAAATTTCGCCCTCGCTCAAGTGCAATCCGGCATGAGCCAGGGTATAAATTTATTTCAGAATTTTACGATCCTGATGAACAGATACTTGCAAGGAAAATTACTAGCTAACGCTATATTCGTTTAGATTGCTCTCGACACAACATTAAGTACATAGTAATGGCAGATATAGCATTTAATTAAATGTAAGAAGAGTAATCATGAAAATAATCTTACCAACTTTGTGATGCTCTGAAGAACAAGACTCAACTGTACGGTAGTCGACTGGTTGTGAAATGGCGGGTTATTACTGTTGTAACCCTCTAGAAGATTAGCTGTTAGAGTGTCATAGGGTCCCCGTTTCTTCCAACCTAATGGAGAATTACATTTAGAAGCGTTACACGCGTATATGATTTTTAAAAAATTTATATAAATAGTCATATATAACGGAAAATGAATATGAGACGCATAACCCACGTGTAGCAAAATATATAATATTTCAAACAAAGAAACAACCAAAAAACCACTGTTTACAAGATACATGATGATGATCATAATGATGATGATGATAATACTAATGATGATGATATGATTATATACTATAAAATGTATGATTGAACATTAAGGTGCTGATATTGAAATTATTTGTGCTATTAGCAGATTAGTGATGCGATGTGTTTAGTTTTTAACAAAATTTCTCATAAAACTTTATTTTCCACCCATGTACATGATGAACATGAAAGGAAAGAACGACTAATAATGATGACATTGAGGTTATATATTTATATAATACAATTGTAATTACAATTATGATAAATAATGATAATGATGATAATGATAGTAACACTGATAATTATAATACTGAGACTAATAATTGCAATAATAATAATAGTAATATTAATAATAATGATAATGATAATAATAATGATAATAAAGTAATAACAATCACTATAAAAGTACAAACATTTTGACCAATGAATTTCACTTTCCACGATTCGTAGGTACTTTTTCGATTCTAAAGGCAGGCTGCGTTTCGCACAATAGAAAAAACAATAATAATGATAATGATGATGATAATAACAATAATAATATAATAATAGCAATAATGACAGTAATATAACAGTAATAGATAGTAACAATAAAGTAATAATACAAGAAACAAAAATTCCTTGATACTTTTAGATTTTAAAGAATGTTTTCTTAAACTAAAAGTGCCTGGTTGTGTGTCGCACAGTGAAACATAGAAGGTGAGTCAGCCAGGGAAATGCACAGAAGTTTGGGAAAGCACAGGAAAGGGGCTCCCCTGTGGTTCATATTCATGTATTTAAAGGGAAAACTGCTATTGATCTAAAATGCTATTTCTTCAAAATATCTAAGAGGGTGTACTAGTAATACTTGCACTGATTGGACATTTTTTTACCTGGCAGAGAGAGAGAGAGAGAGAGAGAGAGTCAGAGAGAGAGAGAGAGAGAGAGAGAGGTGGAGAGAGAGAGAGAGGAGAGAGGGATAGAGACGGAGAGAGAATGGGGAGGGGAGGAGGTGGGGTAGTGCGATGTTTCCCACATTAGTGTTTAGTGCACGTTTCTAATTGATTAGTCAACAGAGCCTGAGGAAATTGACAACAACAGCATTAACTGCACCTGTTATGATAATAATTATTGTAAAAACTTTGCGATTTGACCGATATTTTGTGCTCTATCTTAATTATTGGGGGCAAGAGAGATTAACTAATAAAACAGCAACGTGTCGTGGTGCACTTTATTTGTTTAATATATTTGTTTGCTCTACATAGAGTTACCCTGCCAATTTCCAACTGTTTTCAAGCAATTTAACGCTTCGATCATTCAATTTTGCCGGAAACATGTACGTACCCTGTGCATTCTGTGCGAAATAAAATGTTCGAATTGTAAATTGTCTTTAAGATAGTCTTGAAATTAATTGGAAAATATATTATTTTATCTTTTTGTTATTCAAGTATTGTTCTTTTTCCTTATTTTCAGCCAGACCTGTATTAAACGTAAATGTACATTTCAAACGTGATATCATGCAAATCTAAAGGGTCTAACATCATACCCCCCCCCCCCTCCTTTGACGGCCAAATTTATCCTCTATTACCATGGGCACAAGCAGGATTTTGAGACCCTGCGGCTTGACCAATCTACAATATTGCCTGACAAGCAATGTGTGTGTGTTTTTAAGGCACCAGCTCAAATTTGCCACCCCCCCCCCCCAACTATGTTTCGCTTTTGAGTCACACAGGCTTTTTTCTTGGAGCGGGAGGGAAAAAACTCTTTAATTAGAGATACTTGGAGGAGATCAGTAATAAGACCACAATTATGTCTATGATTTGTCGAGATTCCCCCCCCCCCCCTAGCCTAGTTGCATCTAAAAAAATACTTACCTTGCGCGTTTGTAACTGCAATGAAGGGAAGAATAACACACAGGTGAAGTAATGACGTCATTCCTATGAAAGAAACATTCGGAAAAGGAAAAAATCAACGGATATGTGATTACGTCTTCTAGCCAGCCTAGTGCAACGGCAAGAGGGTTATAGAAACAATAATGTATTGACGTGTCTCCATACTGAACATAATGATATTATGATATATTATTATATATATTTATATATTACTATATTATATATATTATTATTTTATTATGTCCGCATTAATGTAGAATTCATCGCGAAAAGTATGAAGTGTGCAGGTATCATTATACAAATAGCCAAGTTGAGCCGCAGGCTATTTAGACTTTTAGGATGCAACACTACGCTGTGGAGCCTACTTCACGAATAGTAATGATAATAATAATAATAATAATAATAATAATAATAATAATAATAATAATAATAATAATAATAATAATAATAATAANGCATGGTGTGCGTATGATTAATACAGGCTTCTTTTGGGGGAAGGAATGAAAATCACCATTAATTACAGATATTTGGAGGAGATTATTAATAAGACCACAATTTCTATGATTTTTCAAGATTCCCCCCCCCCCCAAAAAAAAATAATAATAATTACCTAGTTGCATCTGAAAAAAAATGTACTTGCCTTGCGCGTTTGTAACTGCAATGAAGGGAAGAATAACACACATGTGAAGTAATGACGTCATTCCTATAAGAAATACATTGGAAACAAGGGGAAAAATCAACGGATATGTGATTACGTCTTCTATAACTAGCCTATTCGGAGAGCAAAGATGGAGACGCGCAACGGCAAGAGGGTTATAGAGATAGAAAAATCGATTGACATATGTCCATACTGAGCATAATGATATTGTTTTAAAAGATTATTATAACCGCATTATAAATTTAGAGTTCACTTGTTAAATGAATACATCGCAAAAAAGGTTTGCAAAAATAGGTATATGATTGCAGGTAGCCACGTTGAGCTGCAGGCTATTTAGACTATAAAGATATAATATTACGTTGTAGAGCCTATAATGAAAATACTGACAATACATGTAGTAATAATAATAATAGTAATAATAATTATAATAATAATAGTATTAACAATAATAATAATAATAATAATAATAATAATGATAATAGGAATGATGAATATATTCATAACAACAGCAATGACAAGAATAATAGTAATGATAATAGTAATAATAATGATAATGATAATAATAACAATAATAATATCAATTAAAACAACAGCAATAACAAAAACAACAATGCACTTTTTTCATTGGGCTATTGTTACCGGAGCCCCGGGAAATATAGATAATACAAAAGTAACAACCATTTAACCCTTATTGATTTGAGAAATTCTCAGCAAAAGATGTAAATGATTTAAAAGCAATCAACCGGTTGATGCTAAAAATATTTCAGACATTGAAATTCAACAATATTTCTAAATAATCTTCAATAAAAAAATTAATAAATCAATTACAGCAACAACTGCAGTATCAATTTCCTTCAGCTCGTATAGAATGATAGAATTATGATTTTCAACTTACCGAACTTTGAATATGATCTCACACAGGTGCCTGGGAACAATGATATGCCTTAATTCCTCATCAAATATCTTTATTGATCGGGATATATATCATGACACGGCTACACGCGCAATGAACTACAGTGCGCTGTCCGACATCATTATATTTGAACTTTCTCAAAAGGAAATTAGTCAACTCAGGTACCTTTACACGATGCAACACAAGAGAATCTGCCTGACGCTGCAGCTGAGCAAAAAAAAAACACGGTAATGACAGCGGCGTAAGGTCACATTTCGGTTTTAATAAAGATGGATGACCTAATTTCGACGGTTTGTAGTCTGTATTTCACAAAAAAATCGCTATTGGTTCTATTCCGGATAAAACTTTCTCACGATCACAAAACTTCGGAAAACAAACTTTATCCCAGTTTATGAGTCACAAAGCGGAGTGCTGCAGTGCAGGTGATGTTCCATTTGAGCTGAGAGTGCATGGATGTTTTATGAAAATATATATCCGTCTCATCCGTACACTGCAACGATCAGATAGAGCAGGGAGAGAACGGATAGACCTAGTTCCGTTCGGGATGGGGGGAAAATAGTTTTCAAATTGCATGTACTGTCATGACCCCGTTCACACCTCTTACTTGTCGAGAGTGGTTTTCGCTAAACTAGTTTCCCAAACCAGTTTCCTATACCAGTTTACCAAACCAGGGGCCTGTAACATAAAAGATGCAATTGAATTTACGATAAATATTTATTGTAGGTCTATGGTAAAATGTGTACCAAAGAGATACAATTAATTGCAAGATTAATCGTATCTCTTTTATGTTATAGGCCCCAGTTCCAACGGCAAGTTTGTGAGCGTTCATAGCTCCGCGCTCACGAAGTGGACTTCGCTTAAAGTGGCCTTGTTGCTATGACGATGAATAAAAACTGGTTCGAATACTTCCTGCGCGATTTTCCCACATATGTGTTGCTGCTGTCTACATTTCTGTTTTCCTTCATTGTCTCGGGCTGACAGCGTAGTGGAAAAAATCAAATACTTGAACTATTCATGAAATTTTCGGTGGCGGAACTTGCGAGGTGGAATTCCAAAACTGGTATGGAAGACCACTTGAAATCCCTTTCAGGAAAGTGCCCATGGTACATCTACCGCTAAACTAGTTTGTGTTAAACTGGTTTCCACTAAGGTGGTTTAACACTATAGATCTGCACGGGGTCTCCTACGGTGCAGTCACACATCCATCTCCCCGGTCACACATCAACCATTCCGGAATATGCTGAGGTTAAAATTAAGATGTGAATGACTCTCGCCTTTCAACCAGAGGGTCGTAGGTTCGAACCCTACCCATGGCGTCAATTTCCTTCAGCAAGAAATTCATCCACATTGTGCTGAACTCAACCCAGGTGAGGTGAATGGGTACCTGGCAGGAATCTTTATTCCTTGAAATGCCAAGTGCGCTGGTGGCTGCCGGGCTAAAGCCGGGGTAATAAATGCAAAGCGCCTTGAGCACTCAGCAATGAGAGTGGATACGTGCGCTATATACATTGCATATATCATTATTATTATAACTGTAACACAAAGTTTGTTCTTGACAACCCTAAAGCTTGCCCGAGGCTTGCCCGACATAGTAACAAGTAATGAATGCAAACTGGATTCAAAGTATTGTAGTTTTAAACAGTTTAAGGGTTACCAGGTAATACGTTCGGTAGCAAGAAACGCACATAAATTTGAATAAAGTAAACCTGCCTATTACGAAACAGCTGGACAAAAGTAAAAGTAAACGTGACAATAATATATATTCTTAGGCATTCACTTGTTATGAAAACCGTTAGTTCATTTGAAAAAGAATTAATATGCAGAGCAGTTGGTATCTTTGGGATTCAAAATGGACATGGTTAGATAGCGCTGAAATCGGTCAGCTTTCGCGTGACAATGCTAGCATTAGCCATGCACGTCCCCTATCGCGCGCACATGAGGTCTGTTGGGGCTCCAGCTCCCGGGTGAGAGTGAGGGGGCTTACCAAACAATTTGAGCACTATATTGCCCAACAGAAAGTATAAAGTTGACAATTAGCCTAATGATACTGCAAATTTTACTTAACAAATGAGAAAACAACATCCTAACATTTTGTTTGGTTGACTTATTACCAAACACTTTCTGCATTGTACCTTGGGCATTTAGGTTGACCTATGTCTGTCTGACTGTGCTTTTAAATACGCGCCATGATCCGAAGGCAGGGGGCCCGGATTATATTAATCACCTGTTTGGGATTTCTCGGGATTGGTTAATTACACGTTGATGCTCTACTTGTCTATTAGATGAGAAAACTCTGAGTCATGTTGGTGTATAAAATCCGTCATGATTAAGAGCGTGGCAAATAAGTTTATAATTTTAATCAGACGCGAATGTAGGGGAGTGGTAAGGGATGAGGGGGCAGGCGCCTCCCCAACGCTATGAAGGAAAATGGGAGAAAGTGAAAATAAGAGAGAGGAATAGGATATATACTATTTTGTAAAATTAAGTCAAACACCAATTCAATGCTCCTGTGTAATGCTATTCAAAATCGGAACCGGCTTGTGATTATTGTGTCCGCACAATTCAATTCACGGCGAACGGATCTATTGTCCATTGAACGACTTTATTTTTCGAAAATACATGTAGTTTATACATGTTGAGGGTATTTTTACCCCACTTTCGGGTGTTACTATAAAATTACAGAGGACCCGGATAACACCTGCTAGGGATTTCTCGGGATTGGTTTGTTACACATCGATGTTCTACTAGTAAATGAGAAAACTCTGAGTCATGTTGGTGTATAAAATCCGTCATGATTTAGAGAGTGGAGAATAAAGTCTTAATTTCAATCTCAATCGTGTCAATGGCGCAAATCTAGGGGAGGTATATAGGGTTTGAGAGAGCAGGCGCCTCCCCCAATAGTGAAGAAGCGGAAGCGTCGTGGTGCAATGGTTTACACACCTAGTATACCTTTCAACTAGAAGGTCAGCGGTTCGGATCTCACACGTGGCGTTAATTGTCTTCAGCAAGAAATTTATCCACACTTTGCTGCACTCAACTCAGGTGAAAATGGGTACCTGGCAGGAATTTATTCCTTGGAATGCTTGAGTGCCCGAGTAGCTTGCTTGGCAATTATAACCAGAGTAATCAAGCGCAGTAGAGTATATGCATATGGTGATTGCGCTATATAAATGGACCTATTATTATTATTAAGGAGAAAATGGGAGAAAGTGAAAATATCATAGAGAGGGTATTTCTACCACACATTAGGGGTTGTTGCTACAATATTCCAGGGGACCCAGATTATATTAATCACCTGTTGGGGATTTCTCGGGATTGGTTAATTACACATCGATGTTCTACTAGTAAATGAGAAAACTCTGAGTCATGTATGTGTATAAAATCCGTCATGATTTAGAGAGTGGAGAAAAATTCTTAATTTCAATCGTGTGCAAATCTAGGGGAGGGCTACATAGGGGCAGACGCCTCCCCCACGTTTAATAATAAAGTAGGATATTGGCAGAAAGGGCTATGGAAAATAAGGAAGGGTATTTTTTTTTTACCACTCTTAGGGGGTGTTGCTTATTATTATATGAATCACCTGTCAAGGGTTTCTCAGGATTGGTTAATTCAAGATGGAAGAGAATCTATGACAGGGTCCTGGGAAATCGTTGAGGATTGATTGTACTGCGAGATATTTTATGTCAAAATGTGATTCGTATAATGCAGTGTATGAATATAGGCGGCTATATATATGCCATACTAGTAAATGTGAGTACGCTGAGTCATGTATATGTGTATGAAATCCGTCATAAACTAGAGCGTGGAAAATAAATTCTTAATTTCAATCAGATGTATAACTTTATCTAGGGGAGGGTTGATGGGGCGGTGCCTTCCGCTGTTGAATTGGAAAGTATATAGGAAAATCCCACACTTAGGGGATGTTGCTATACAAAGTTGCAGGGGACCTGCGTTATATCAATCGCCTGTTCGGGGTTTTTCGTTTAGTACTAGTATATGAGAATATTAATCTTTTTAGTCATGTTGGTATATACAAAATCCGTCATAAACTAGAGCGTGGAAAATAAATTCTTCATTTCAATCAGATGTCTAACTTAATCTAGGGGAGGGTTGATGGGGAGGTGCCTCCCAGTGTTGAATAGGAAAGTAGGAAATGGGAGAAATGGCCGTGGAAAATGAGGGAGGGTATTTAATTTTACCATATTTAGCCCATACCACACAAGCTTCCATAAGTTCCTGTGTCGTTTGTTTCTTTGTTTGTTTGTTTTTTGTTGTCCATGATAACAAATAACAAATTAAATGCAAACACGAAATCAATACAAATCAAATGATAAAAGCAAATAATAGGCTATAGATGAATAAATAATAATCGGCTGGTAGCCTATAGTTTCGGGGTATGTCGTTAACGATTTCTGGTAGCCTTAAACAAATTCTTACAATAAGGATATCATGCTCTTCGGTGTTTTAGCCCAACTTTCTATGACTTTACAGTTTTGGGAGTTTCAGCTTTATACTTTTTATTCACACAAATCGTCCTAAATCCACACAAAGTATTTATCAGAAAATAGCGATCTATAAAGGAAGTTAAATGAAGCGCTTAGAAACGCTTGTAATAAGTGCTATATGAATTCAATATATAGCATCATTAATATGTTATTATTTGGACAAGAAACATTATTTAGAAAAAAAAAAGACTCATACAGCAAGCTCAAGCTAAAGATAGCACATAATAGCACATTTTATTTTTCTCTACACTGCGCATTATAAATCACTTCGAAATAATCTTTATGAATATTAGATCTTAATATTGAATGCCTAAAGTCTAATGCAGTTGAAGCAGCGAAAAAAAGAAAGAAAATGCATTCCCTACAATATCAAGTTTCCTTTCTTTATTTTCTCAAAATAAACGGTTACAAAATTGACACGTTGGCTGGATATTTTAAAACTATAATGGGTGACTTCAAGTACGGTGTTGAACGCTGGTGTTGGTGTTGCAGCAACACCAACACCAGCCTCAACAACAAACCTGAAGTCTATCGATGTTGGGGTTGACCTCGCAATATTCTGACGTATTTCCGGTCGTTTCTGTATCACTTCTGTAAACTGACCAACGGTGTTGGAGTTCGGTTTACGGACCGTTTTGCTCTCTCAACACCAACACCGAACACCGTACTTGAAGTCACCCATTGAACCCTCTAGATTAATGCCTCTCAAGACCTCGAGCCGACTGCAAGAAATTGTCCTAGCTTTCCTCTTCTTGCTATGAACTTCTTGTGCCACCCATTTAACATAGACGCAAACGTTGATACTTCTATGTTACGAGGGTGGCACAAAAAAAAGTTAAGACGTCTTAGGGGTGTTGCTCAAAATCAACTGCAAATCAACTGCAACTTTGCAAATTGTAACGCGCATTTTCATTCGCGCGTGGTGCGCGCATTTAATAAGACGCGCATGAAACAATGATTTTGATTGGTGCGTCCCGATCAACTGCAACTTTCGAGCAATTGAAACTTTTGAGCAACACCCCCTTAGAAAGAAGAAGGGAGCTGAGCAGAACTCTTGCAAATGGCCCCTGAAAGCCCAGCAGGGTCAGGATAAATCAAATAAATCTGTACTATTTAATCTATTTCTTAGGACCACCGCAGAGGGCTGTTGGTAAACATCTAAATAACTCTGCATTTATTCGATGTGAATGTATGGCCTAACTAAGGGCCCATGACAGCGACTAACTCTTGGCTAAAAAATGCTCGATTTTTTTTTTTTGGGGGGGGGGGCTTTGGGTGGCTACATCTTAAATTTAAAAAGGGGAGGGGAATGAGACTGGTGATTTTATCTCCTTCTAAGCTTCTAATTAGCGGATAGTTCAGAAATTGTAGAGGAGAACTGGAGGAATGTAATGTAGTGACGCATATTCATAACGAAATGGAATGGAAATTGTTTTTACTGGGTCCAATTCCTCTGAAATTCCCAAGTCCGAGTCCCTTCTGCTCACAGTACAAAGAATAAAACTGAAAATTATTACCAGAGAAGCACTTTTGGGGGATAATCTGAATAAAAGCACTGGTTTCTCAAGGTCACATAATAGCTAATTATGTTTATTTAGAATGAAGTGGGCATTCTTTGTATGCTCGACACTAGGGATGTTTCGATTCCGTTCGACACAGTCACAGTTGACCGGGGGTACACCTCACATTTTTGCGCCGGTGAGTATTGTTACGTCACATATATGATTAATCTGTGACATACAAGGCCCTCTCGTCCACCACCCAGTCACTATATAACGAGCATTTCTCGATTTTCCAATTCGTTCACTGATCTCCGACGAGCCCATAGACGAGCGCGTGTCTCCTTTCCTGCTATATTGTGACGTCATATGGCACTTTTTGGAGTGAACGATCGACAGCACGCAGTTGACTTGTTGACATCGGTTGACCTTTACTTCCGGTCGACTGTGACTGTGACTGCGTCGAATGAAATCGAATCCTCGGTATTATTGTTCTCAACATATTAATAAATCGACGAGCAGTTATTGATCATCCTAATCGCACCTTTTCTTTGTAAGTCAAGGAAAAACTTGTGTTCATCGGGAAGAACGTGAGCATTCGTTGTGTAATTCATTTTAAG
>BQKZ01005160.1:22474-34202 GCA_036244855.1 Temnopleurus reevesii | reverse complement strand
GTATTATTATTATTATTATTATTATTATTATTATTATTATTATTATTATTATTATTATTATTATCATTATTATTATTACTATTATACTAACTTTAAAGTGATGGAATGAAGTAAAATTACCGAATAGCCATCGCGTATAATGATACGGTATTGTAGCCGACCCGAAAGTCAAGATGGAACTGTTTTCTCAGAAGAGGAAGAGCAGCGACCAAATAGCTAAAATGACCCCTCGACGGCCAGAGCACACTGTCATTGGTCAGAAACCTCAACCTCATTACCACAGTTCTGCAATCTGCTGGAAGATTGTCCAAAGAGACGTTCGATAACGCCTCATGACCGTTCTTTCCGACCCTTCTTGTGAAACAGGCGATTAGTATTCTAAGCTGTTCTCCATTGATGGTCATGAAAGTGACCTTTGACCCGACATCCGGTGAATATCCATGACCGAATTCGGCAAGGTTCATTCTGATGATGATATCTGCGTTGTCTATGACGTCACCGCATCTGCTTTTGAGAAGTATTCCAGAGTTACCAACGAGAGCGCATGTCTTCTGGCGTGTTTGGTACTGGTCCCTACTGACTCCCAATTCTTTTTTGATTTGTTTAAGATTTGTTGTAAAGTCCATCTTCTTGGGACTGACATCAGCACGGTACATTTGCATCACCTGCCACAGCTGTATCTTCTTCGCGACATTATTCCTGCATTTAGTTGATAGAATTGAAGAGATAAATAATAATATTAATACATGGATCTTATAGGTCTATAGCTCTCTTTTCATCCTAATTAGATGCTCAAGGCGCTCAGAGCAAATTAATTGAAGTGATACAAAACACAGTTCAAGGCAATGATAGTCAAAAGGCACCCTCGAATAGATAAGTCTTGCCCTTAAAGGAATACAGTGATATTGAGGTTTTCAAATTCTGTGGAAGAGCATTCCACAGAGTTGAAGCAAATGCTCGTTCATCCCAAGATCTCTTTGAAACCGGGACTTGTAAAAGATTACTGGCTGAAGATGCTGTTAAAGAGTTAGCCCAGGTTAATGTTCCCATTATTGCCAATCAAATCAATCGTTTTTATATAACTATCAAGATCATTTGTCACTCATCTATTGAAAAATTACTTATGGCCCCCACCCCAACCAAGCTTTATTTTAAAAAAATGAAAAACTGAATATACCATCACAAAAATGCTATCAAATTTAGAGAGGAGAGGATCATACTACTGGTGTTGTTCGGAGGGTTTAAACAAACGAGCAAGTGTTTAAATATTGATTTGATTCCAAAACGGTTATTGACACTTTTCTAATGTGGACCTATATAGACTCCGGCAAATCCGGCTGGTGTTAGATGCAAATGCCGACTCATACGTTTGTGTCTTTAGCCCAGCCGGTTTTTTAATTAAAAAGGCTTCCACACGCACAAAGACGCAGGTCATAAGGTGGACTGACGTTCGGCGTACGCTCCTCGAGCGTAAGCTAAACGTCAGCCCACCGTCTGATCAGCGTGTACTGTACGTGTGCTAGTTTATGTTTAAATGTAATATTTTTATTTTTTGTATTGTATGTTTTTATGACGGAAAATCAAATCAATCAATCGATCAAGCAAAAGATATGACGATCACTGATGGTGATCCGTGCGATTGGCAATATTGGCGGAATACTCTGTGTTTAAAAAAATGCCACATTTTCTTTTTTTCCCAGAAAAGTCAACAAAAAATGTTGTGTTTTTTTTCCGCTTGGGTTTAGCATGCCTTTAATTTAGCGATTCTGCAAGTTTTTTTCTTTTAGAAAGAATAATAATTATGGGCCATGGGCCTATTTCAGATTTGGAATAACCCATTTCTTAACATTCTTTGTACAACGAGAACAGAGAGTAGTCGGCTAATACGTCACGGACTCTGCCAAAGTTGCCTCCCGCACGGATCCTCATCATTGGCAGGGATTGTAATGTCATTGATAATTTGAAAATTCATAATTTGTGAACGGATTGGCCGATTTTGCGCTCAAATGTATACAGTTTGCTCATCTTTTTTTTCTTCGTTCAGTGATAACATTATAATTCCAGGGGTGGGTTTCTCTTTTAAAAGTGCCAAATATAACTCTACATCAAAAACAGATCGAAACAAAAAGACTGTCGTTCGGTTTATTCAGCTACGCGAGAGAAAGGACACGTTGTAAAGGGAGTAGAAGCAAACTTTCGCTAATGACCAATCACAGCGCGCTTGTCTTTGAAGGGGGGGGGGGGGGTACAATTATTCCTTAAACATTATAAAAGGTATGAAATTATTCCCTGTCAAGTTATCCGTTTCAAAGTATTATATAATTACCCCCTATATCCTGTAGGTGTAATGGGGGGCGCTATATCAGATTTAATCCCAACCGTTAAAAGGCAAAATTCACTGCAACAATTTTCTGACTAATAACAAAATGAAGACAAGTCCTCATCTCCCGCCAATCAGCTGATAAGCAAAAAGAAAACAAAAATCCTGAACCCCCCCCCCCCCCCCCATGGCCGGCTACGCGCCTTATAATATCATAGAAATTGATCTGAACTTCAATAAACTCTAATGGGTATCTCCCATCAAAATTTCTTGTCTAGATGAATAAACAAGACTTTGTCCATGAGGGATCAAATTTAAAGTTATATGCTTTTAGAAGCTCATCATTTGGTTTGAGTGTTATAAAACAAATATTCACAACTTACTGCAACTCGGAAAGATAAGTTTTGTTTCGAACCGTGTAGGATAAATCCTCTGTAAGTCCTATAAGAAAAACGAAACATTTTCTAACGAGAGGAAATGAATATGCTGCTGATATTTTAGAATTAAAAAGAGAGAGAGAGAGAGGGGGGATAGGGCCTAGATATAGAAAGGAAGAGAGAGAAAGAGAAAGAGAGATATGGGGATAGATAGATAGATAGAGAGAGAGAGAGAGAGAGATAGAGAGATGGAGAGAGAGAGAGAGAGAGAGAGAGAGAGGGGGAGAGAGAGAGAGAGGGGGGGAAGAGAGAGACATACCTCTATATTTGACTTGAACATGACCACGCTGCCATTTATAATAACCGAGTCAATGCCAAAATAAAAAGTAAACATTACACGATTGAAATAAAAGGAAAGAATTGCAAGAAACGCGAAAAGATTGCAAACTCACATCCAAAATCAAATACAGATGGCAGCAAAATTATCATTATTATTATCATTATTATCATTATTATTGAAACATATTTAAACAGGATAACAAGATCAATCATTTACAAGGTAAAAATTGGTTTTCATCTTGGTTCTGGAACAAAACAAATGCAAATAGTAAATGTGTTGCAGACATAACATCACACTCCTGAAAAAGGCTTATGCAAGATCCCACTCCGGGACCCCGTTCAAACCTAGTTCTGAAAATGGCCTCGATCCACTAAACTAGTTTCTTAGGCAACCTCGGAAGGCCAGATGTGTCCCCGCTCAGATTCAAGACCCGCGAACTGGATTTCAAGGCCATTTCAAGCAAATGTGGCTCATTGTATGGGACAAACAGTTGCGCAAATATACTCGCGCAATTTTCCCGCGTTTATGTGCATATTTCTTTGTTCCCATTTTGTCTCTGTATCTTCGCAAGGGCGGAAAATGCCACATGCTTGAAAATTCAAGGTGAAATAATACAACTTAAAGACCAGAGCTTGAGCAAAATCAACCAGGCTTCAATCGAGGGCTTGATATACACATAACATATGTGTCTCTCTAGAGGCATAGGAATCATTTCTAGATTAAAATTCTTCCTCCCTCAAAAAACTTTATTTTTACTGTATAACTCCCTATTTCTCCCTCATATATCCTATTGTCATTCCGTTTTGGGCTAGCTGCGGTCCGACCAAAATAAATAACATCTTCATACTCCAAAAGAGCTATCCGTATCTGTACAGGATCCCACTATTTAGCTCACATTGATCCCCTTTTCGTTAAACTTAACACACTCAAAATCTCTGATTTGAATGTTGTTTAAACTGCTATTATAATGTTTAAATACATCCATATACAGTTTCCTCCATCCTATTTAGATTCAATAGCTCCACCCATTCATATCCGACTCGCATTTCTGGAAATTTTCACCTTATAAACCCCAAACTACAAATAAATCCTACATCAATTCGATATCACGGTCCAGAAATCTGAAATAATCTTTCCGACCAAATAAAATCATGCTCTTCCATTAACTCCCTTAAAGCGACACTGAAACGAAGTTGTATAGACTCTTACAAATCCCACATACCTCCATGAGATGCAAATAGAATTTAAATGGATACAATTTTTGCTCTTTTTTTGTTTACTCTATCATTGTCCACTGCAACTGCACCAGCACTAGCACCGCACCCACTTGGTTAGATTACAAAGTCACGAAATTTCATTTAGAGGCCGTCAAGCTTCACCGCTCATGATGACGGTCTCCTTTGTTCCCTTACTTTATCTAATGAATTTGATACTTTGTTTCTCCTTTTGTCATATTACTATTCTATGTGGATCAATGCAGGGATTTCAATTTAGGTAATGGCGCATTCTAATTCCCTTTCATTGATCCACATATTTCCTTTTGTTATTTACAGAACCAGCTCTGAAGCATGATGTAGCAAGGTGAACAAACTTGACTCTTGTGATGTCACAACAGGATTGACATTTGAAAGAAATTTTTAGGGGCGTTCCCTACTAAGCCAACATAGAATTGAAGAAAAAATATTAATAGATATATGAAACACATTTGGACTCTCTTCCACTGAAAAGAGTATTGATAATGGTATCATACATCAATACAGGTCAACTTGTATTTTCATAATAGTAACCCTTTAACACCCGCTGGTCATGCTTGAACGCACTATTCATCACGATCGCTTCATTATTTACTTAACATTCTTGACACATTATCTTGCTCTGCCATTTCTGCCCTGAATGAATTACGACGGCTCGTTTCAAGAGTGAAAATCAAATTTACAATTGAAATCACGTTTTAATGAATTTTATATGAGTATCATATATGTTAATTATACCAACTCTTTCACTATCTGAGCTCATCCTTCTTCAATTAATCAGATTACGACCTTTAATTTTTGTGTTCTTGGGCGATATTGTGTGTCAATGTAGGGACTATTTTCATTATATACATGAGTAAACTGTGTAAATCACTGAAGTGAATCAAGACAGCGGCACACAACATGTCGTCATCAAGTTTTTCCTCCCCCACAAAGTTATTGATCCCGGCCGTGTTTGGGAGGGGGTGGACAAAAAGTGTTAACATGAATTTGTGCAATAGCGAAGTTGAATGTAATTTTCAATCATCTGTACCTGTATTCTCCGTCAACTTAGTTCTCGATTGAGGCATAATGTAGGCAAGTGCAAATTCGGTCAAGCTGAGGACTTAAGCAGTTAAGGCAATAAACAAAACGAATAAAGAAATGTACACATATGCAGCAATATACACACTGGAAGATCGCGCGGGAGACAATTGAACCGAGCTGTTTGAATTGGCGTTACACCATTCTAACGGAAACCGGTTTAACAGAAACTAGTTTATTATGACGACAGGTCCAAGCGGTTGTAAATTTCACCTTGAATATGTCAAGCATTCCAATGAGCTGTGCCCGTGTGATATGCAGAGACAATACGCGAGCAAAAAAAATACACATCATTATACACGAGGTAGAATCTCATGGGAGGCATTTAAACCTAGCTGTTTGCCAATAGTCATAACAATAGAGCCAGTTTGCCGGAAGTAGACTTGAAACGGACTTAAAATACAATTCGCGGGTCTCCAGTCTGAACGGGGACACAACTGGGCATCCAAACCGGCTATAAAATCTAGTTTAGCGGAAACCACTTCGAAAAAAATAGGTTTCATGGCATGTCGCGGTCATACTAAAAGCCGAAGAGTGACTAAGGGGGTGTTGCTCAAAGGTTTCACTGATCGCAAGTTGCAATTGATCGGAATACGCCAATCAAAATCATTGTTTCACGTGCGTCTTGTTCAATGCGCACACCGCGCGCGAATAAAAATGCGCGTTACAATTTCCAAAGTTGCAGTTGATTTGCAGTTGATTCTGAGCAACACCCCCTTAGAGTGCCAAACAGTGCCTAAGAGAAGCTATTCGGCACTCTTTGGCACCCTTCCGCACTCTTCGGCACTTTTCGGCCTTTCGTAGGTTCCGCATGTCGGAATTAAAAATCGAATGGAGCGAATGGGTACTTGTGTTTGATACATGACCACGTCGGCCGTTATGATAATATCGCAATTATACCACTAAAGTGCAAAGTGCAACGCCTATAGTGTATACTTACCCGATATTGTGTGATGTATTGGGGTACGTTTTGTTGTAATCAGATCCTCTTGCTTACTTTGCACATTTAAATAACCTACAAGTATGCAAGCAAACAACAATCATTCCATATTTTGAACAGGTTAGAAAATGTTTACATTGAATCACAAAATCTGATGCATAGGCTTCCTTAAAAAAATATGTTGGTCGTGGTGTAGTGGTTCGGACTCTCGCCTCTTATCTAGAAGGTCGGTGGTTCGAATCTCACACAGAACGCTAATTTCCTTCAGCAAGAAATTTACCCGCACTTTGTTGCACTCGACCCAGGTGAAAAATGGGTACCTGGCAGGAATTTATTCCTTGGAATGCTTGAGCGCCTAACTGGCTTGCTCGGCAGTTATAGCCAGGGTAATAATATGGTACCTAGTATCAAGCGCAGTAGAGTATATGCATATAGTGATTGCGCTATATAAATGGACCTATTATTATTATTATCATTGAAAACAAATTGGTAAAAAGGGTTTAAATGTTTAAAAGAAAGGGAGCGCAATACCAAAGAACATTTACATTTCTTTGAAAGCAATTTGCTAGGGAAATTCATGTCGTGTATTTTTCTTTGGTGCTAATAGTTTTAAAAGTTGTTTGTTTTTATTTGTGTCTGTTCAGTTTTTTATTAGAACGAAAAACAAGATTAAAAGAAATTAATTTAAAAGTCTGTTTATCTTAAAAGGGTTGTTTGAGAGGCCTTTTGAGAGGCTCTAAAAGGCGATCCTACTCTCTAAATCCGAGTAATTAGAAAGAAATTCATTTCTATTGTCCTGCAGGACATTAATTTGGAAAATAAAAAGATTATTTTATTTTATCTATCAATATTACCATTTCTAAATCAAGGTATGGAGCTATTTTCTAAATCCAAACTGAAAGCTTGCCAACTGCCTAATGAATAATAAGATGAGACGATGACAAAATATTTTTTTTCTAAGAGGTGAAGAGGCAAGGAACTTCAAACTGATGAAATTTACAAAACACTAATATCTAATGAAGATGACGTATTAATTAGATCATTGTTTTGATAAGTCAAAACAATAGCAGAGTTCCAATAAAAAGGCTATTCATTTCATTTCATTGATTTATTTATATTTTCCATTTCATCAACACTCAAAATTGAATACTAATTGAACACTAATTGAACAAAATAATAATTACAAAAGAAATATACATGACAAATGTTTATAAAAGATAAAATATGTTATGAAAGACTAACTTTTGTACTAACAAATTGGAGGGGTATGCAAAAGAAACACTGCTTGTATGATATACATGCCCCTGAAAGAAACTACATCAAAAGGAAAAAATAAAAGATTCTTCCACCGATTTAGTAAAGTCACCCCCCCCCCTTTTTTTTTTGCAAACATCCCAAATATCAAGGGTAGGGGGATTCAAAACCATTCCCACACATGTCCCTGATAGTTATTCAGATTTTGTATACAGAATTAGATATCATTATTATCATCCGGAACTGCCATATTTGAATTGGCATCACCACGTCAAGAGCTGAGGTTGCATCACTGAAATCACACAGATGGAATACGGAACTGATATTGTAACATTTAAGATGATGTATACCTATGCACACCGTAGAAACTGCACTCTTCGGCCTTTAGGACCGCATGTCAGAATGAAGGAATAGAATCGAGTGAATCGGTTATCTATATTTGATACACGACCACGTCTGCCGTTATGATAATATCACAATTATACGTGCAAAGTGCAACGCCTATAGTGTATACTTACCCGATATTGTGTGATGTATTGGGGTACGTTTTGTTGTAATCAGATCCTNGGATTTCAAGGCCATTTCAAGCAAATGCGGCTCATTGTATGGGACAAACAGTTGCGCAAATATACTCGCGCAATTTTCCCGCGTTTATGTGCATATTTCTTTGTTCCCATTTTGTCTCTGTATCTTCGCAAGGGCGGAAAAGGCCACATGCTTGAAAATTCAAGGTGAAATAATACAACTTAAAGACCAGAGCTTGAGCAAAATCAACCAGGCTTCAATCGAGGGCTTGATATACACATAACATATGTGTCTCTCTAGAGGCATAGGAATCATTTCTAGACTAAAATTCTTCCTCCCTCAAAAAACTTTATTTTTACTGTATAACTCCCTATTTCTCCCTCATATATCCTATTGCAATTCCGTTTGGGCTAACTGTGGTCCGACCAAAATAAATAACATCTTCATACTCCAAAAGAGCTATCCGTATCTGTACAGGATCCCACTATTTAGCTCACATTGATCCCCTTTTCGTTAAACTTAACACACTCAAAATCTCTGATTTGAATGTTGTTTAAACTGCTATTATAATGTTTAAATACATCCATATACAGTTTCCTCCATCCTATTTAGATTCAATAGCTCCACCCATTCATATCCGACTCGCATTTCTGGAAATTTTCACCTTATAAACCCCAAACTACAAATAAATCCTACATCAATTCGATATCACGGTCCAGAAATCTGAAATAATCTTTCCGACCAAATAAAATCATGCTCTTCCATTAACTCCCTTAAAGCGACACTGAAACGAAGTTGTATAGACTCTTACAAATCCCACATACCTCCATGAGATGCAAATAGAATTTAAATGGATACAATTTTTGCTCTTTTTTTGTTTATACTGGCAAAATGGAGGGGTATGCAAAAGAAGAACTGCTTGTATGAGACATGCCCCTTTAATATA
Organism: Temnopleurus reevesii; assembly: GCA_036244855.1. Taxonomy (NCBI): domain Eukaryota; kingdom Metazoa; phylum Echinodermata; class Echinoidea; order Temnopleuroida; family Temnopleuridae; genus Temnopleurus; species Temnopleurus reevesii. Next base: position 25,164 of record BQKZ01005160.1, on the reverse strand, counting down.
TTACATTAAAAGGAAAACAAATCAAAGATTCTTCTAACGATTTTAGTAAAGTCCCCCCCCCCCTTTTTTTTAACAAACATCCCAAATTCAATTTCAAGGGTAGGGAAATTCCAAACCATTCCCATGCCCCTGGATACTCAAATTTTTATACAAAATTAGATATCATTACTGTCATCCGGAACTACCATATTTTAAATGGCATGACCATTTCATGTGCTTCGGTTGCAGCACTCCTAAATCACTCAGACTGTCAGATGGAATACGGAACTGATATTGTAACATTTACGATGATGTATACATTGGGTGACTTCAAGTATGGTGTTCGGTGTTGGTGTTGGTGTTGAGAGGGCAAAACGGTCCGTAAACCGAGCTCCTATACACCGTTGGTCAGTTTACAGAAGTGATATAGAAACGACCGAAAATACGTCAGAATCTTGCTGGGTCTACCCCTAACACCGACAGACTTCAAGTTTGGTGTTGAGGCTGGTGTTGGTTTTGCTGCAACACCAACACCAGCGTTCAACACCGTACTTGAAGTCACCCATTGTAAGCTCTACATCATAGAGCTTACAATATGCACATTGTAAGCTCTACATCATAATTAGCTGATCATATTATTTACTTTTTTTTTTTTTTCTTTTTTTACTCAATTGGAAAGATGTGATCATCAGGCAAACTTGCCCACAGATTATAGCAAAGTAGATGAGGGGATCATAAACTGAGCAGAAGAGACAAAGGATTTGGACAAAGTATAACAAGTTCCATTGAATCATGCATAAAAATAAGCTAGAGATTTCTTTCCCTCCTTTTCTGTGGAGAAATATCGATCATGTTCAGTGAATAAACATGCAAGATATTTTCCTTTGTGATCATGTAACTATTCTGAAGGCACGAATGAACTGCTTTCTTTGTCCAGTTACAATGTCCTTTCGGCTCATAGTCAGTGATAATTTCCTCCTTTTTTTTTTTTTTTACCCCGGATGAATACATTTTAGAATACGATAGCTATTTTCACATCACACCGTATGATTTTTTACACACTTTTAGGAGTGAATCATCTAGATATAATGCATATAAATCGATTTATATTAGAGATTAGCCCGTGAATTAGCGTAATTCCTTCGTGACTCCAAATCGCCACAATGATACATGGTGAATAAAATAGATTAATGGATATGGATTGTATTATCATAAACATATCATTCGCCACAGAAGGATCAATCAATAATGATAATTTAAAAAAAAAGGGCGATATTAAGTTGCCACGGTTGCTTTTTGCAATGCACAGCCTTTATGGTCAACGAGTTGTTTATACAGGTAGAGTATACAAAGAGGGCATATCGCTCGATAAAGACAATGGAGAGAAAAAAATAAACCATATTTTATATGATGGTAATAAAAAAAAAAACGGCTTACCGAAACGATGAGGGTCACTTGAAATAGATGTTTCCAAGGTCCATAGGAATATGTATAGTATTATACATAATGCAAGAGTTACAAATGTCACTACTTTTAGGGTTTCGTAAAATAATTGCGACATGCTGGATGATAGAATGACGCTTTCATTCTTGAAACGTTCGTAGAATGGGGAAGATATCATTCACCTGGCCGTGGGCCGTCAATAGAAGGGGTGCAAAGGGTACAAAGGGTGTGGAGACACCCCCTTTCATAAACTGGGCCAAAAATTTAGAATTTGATAAAATGCCCTTTAAAGCTATTCCAGAAAAAAAAAATCGTCGTTCGGTCAGAAAATTTTTATTCCTATTTTTTAGCATAATTTAAATAAAAATAGACTTAGAAAAAAAGTGAAAAACCAAGGATCATCTGAAAATGACTGTTCAGGTTGTATTCAACATATTTATTTATAATTTTGCGGTGAAAAGTTAAAAAAAAAAAGAAAAAAAAGTATAGAGCACAGTTTAGGTCGGTATAACTATAGCGACGGCCCTTTCGATGTCTGCGTATACACAAAACCTTAGGAGTTTAAAGCAAAAAATATATATTAAGATGAAATTTAAAAAAAAAAGAAATAAAGAAAAAAACTTTACATATAATTAATACCACGAGATGACTGGCAAGCAAAAGCAGCCCCCCCCCCCCTAAAAAAAAAGAAGGGGGTAACGAGTACATTCGCCCGTCCATCAGCCCCTGCCCCCTGGATACACATCTACCTCCTTGCTTTGTTTAATTATAAAAACGATTCGTGCAGGGTGAGTTAAAGGGGTTGCACCCAGACAATAATGTTAGGTCAGTAAATAAAGAAAAATCAGATGAACAACCTGTGAAAATTTGAGCAAAATCGGATAATCCGTTCAAAGTTATGAATTTTCAAAAATATCATGCTAGGCATGATTCCTGAAGAATGCTGTTGATTCCTCAATTTGAAATATGATATTGATCCATTTTCAATAAATTTATATACAAAGTGAATGAGGAGTTCTTCATGTATGACATCACAGATTATGCTAATCAGCTTTACGCGTGCCAATTCAAGGATGCTCAGCACAGGTGGAAATTATAACTTTACAAATTCATTCATAACCCCTGAATGGATTGTCCGATTTTGCTCAAATTTTCATAGTTTGTTCATTTTTTTGTCTTCATTTAATGCTAGCAAGTTAATGTATGAGTGTAGTTCCCCTTTAAGTTCGTCAATGGGTATAAAATATAGAATGTCGATCGGGGGGGGG
>BQKZ01005159.1:31181-45571 GCA_036244855.1 Temnopleurus reevesii | reverse complement strand
TTTGTACAAGTTTTCTGCCCAGTGACCTTTGACCTTTGACCCACTGAACCCAAAATCTATTCAATTCATCCTCACATGCTTATACATATTTGAGCCAAGTTTGGTCAAAATCTGTACATCAGTTCTGAACTTATTGCAGTAACAAGCTATTTGGGGTAATTTTTAACAGGTTTTTGGCCCTGTGACCTTTGACCTTTGACCCATTGAACCCAAAATCTAATCAGTTCATCCTCACATGCTTATACATACTTGAGCCAAGTTTGGTCAAAATCTGTACAGCAGTTCTGAACTTATCGCGGTAACAAGGTCCGGACGGATGCACGGACGGACGGACGGACGGACGGACGGACGGACAACCCGAAAACATAATGCCTCCGGCACCACCTTACGGTGGCGGAGGCATAAAAATAGGTTCCTCAAACTGCGAACAATTGAAACACCACCTGGCAGTCTCACCTGCATTGCGTGATTTGTAAATGGTAGCAATATGGCTTTTAACACTATATTTCTATCAAGATGGTTCAAGATTGATGGAAATCAGGCAAGGGGTTTCGAAATAAGAGCCAAGGTTAAGTTTTCAGGTTAAGATTTCGGAAATATGACCTCAGATGACCTTTGAACTCGATAATAACCTGATAATTGCTCTGCACTATTTTGGCTACTGAATGGCCCTGATAGGCAAGCTTGATGAAAATCGGGCAAGCGGTTTTGAAATAAGAGCCAAGGTTAAATTTTCAGGTTAAGATTTCGAAAACTTTACCTCAGATGACCTTTGACCTTGATCATGACCTGATAATTGCTCCATACTATTTGGGCCACCCAATATCCATACTGTGCAAGTTTGATGAAAATCGGGCAAGGGGTTTTGAAATAGAAGCCAAGGTTAAGTTTTCAGGTTGAGATTTTGGAAATTTGACCTCAGATGACCGTTGACCTTGATAATGGCCTGAAAATTGCTCCTTAAGATTTGGACCACCCAATGGCCTTACTAGGCAAGTTTGATGAAAATTGGGCAAGGGGTTTTGAAATGAGAGCCAAGGTTAAGTTTTCAGGTTAAGATTTCGAACATTTTGCCTCAGATGATCTTTGACCTTGATCATGACCTGATAATTGCTCCATACTATTTGGGCCACCCAATATCCATACTGTGCAAGTTTGATGAAAATTGTGCAAGGGGTTTTGAAGTAAGAGCCAAGGTTAAGTTTTCAGGTTAAGATTTTGGAAATTTGACCTCAGATGACCTTTGAAAATACAAAAAATATGTCTGAAATTCAAGCATTGGCTTTCACAGTACCCTTCAAGACGTTTCTGACCTCATGAGGAAAAGCTCACCTTGAATCTCTTACGGTACCTCAAGACAGCGTGCTTATTACCCTGAATCACCAAGAGCCGATCAAAGCGATCCTTCAGATTCTCCCAGTCTGGACTGTGAGGCATCCCTCGACTCCACAACTTCTCCTCCATCTCCAGTGCGCGATCAAAGTACCGNAATTTTACCTCAGATGACCGTTGACCTTGATCATGGCCTGAAAATTGCTCCATACTATTTGGGCTACCCAATGGACCTATTGTGCAAGTTTGATGAAAATTAGGCAAGGGGTTTTGAAATTAGAGCCAATGTTAAGTTTTCAGGTTAAGATTTTTCAAATTTGATCTCAGATGACCTTTGAAAATACTAAAAATATGTCTGAAATTCGAGCATTGGCTTTCACAGTACCCTTCAAGACGGTTCTGACCTCATGAGGAAAAGCTCACCTTGAATCTCTTACAGTACCTCAATACAGTGTGCTTGTTACCCTGAATCACCAGGAGCCGATCAAAACTATCCTTCAGATTCTCCCAGTCTGGACTGTGAGGCATCCCTCGAATCCACAAAATCTCCTCCATGTTTACGAACTTATTCTTTACCTCAGACATTGTGTAAAGCTACTTTTCCAAAAATAAATTTGCTAAAATTTTCACTCACTATAATACCCATAGACTTGTGTACAATTATCTTTCAAAACGTGAAAATAAGAACCCGCTAATATGAAAAAATGTCTGAAATTCAGTGAATTCTCTAAAAAGTTAGGCAATGCTAAAATATTTGCTTTCACTGTACCCTTCAAGACAGTTCTGACCTCATGAAGAAAAGCTCACCTTGAATCTCTTACGGTATCTCAAGACAGCGTGCTTGTTACCCTGAATCACCAGGAGCCGATCAAAACGATCCTTCAGATTCTCCCAGTCTGGACTGTGAGGCATCCCTCGACTCCACAACTTCTCCTCCATCTCCAGTGCGCGATCAAAGTACCGTCGAGCGTCCCGGTATTTCTTCGACGCAAGGTGGATCGCACCCACGAAATAGAGGCTGCGGGCCGTGTTGGGGTGAACACCCTGGAGAATCTGCCGACCTTCCAGGGCCCGTAAAGCAAGAGGCAGGGCATCATTGTATCTGTGCATGATTTAGAGTAATGGTAGTAAAGAAATAATAATCAATAATGAATGTACTGCTTCAAAGTTGACCTGAACTGCAGCTTTCTTTCTGGCGAGCCTGACCGCCCTCTTTTATAACTCGTAAAGCCAGAGGCAGGGCGTTGTCATATCTGTGCATGATTTAGGGTAATGGTAGTAAAGAAATAATAACCCTTAGTGAATGTATTGCTTCAAAGTCGACCTGAATTGCAGCTTTCTTTGCGGAACGAAGCTGTGGGAAGATAGCGTATGAATTCTGATCATTAAGAAAGTGATGATTTGTCTAGTTGGCAGAATCAAAGGGTCATTATTTGCTTTATATTCAACATGGAAAACAAATTAAATCAACTATTCAAACTAAATGATAGGAGGCTTCCTTATTCCATTGCTGCGCTATCTTAACAAAAACACAGCACAGATTATCAATGTTAAATTGATTAAATATTAACACATACCCCCCTAATGACCTTTTGAAATTGGGGTGATTCCTGTGTTAGATGATATTGCACCAGCTGAATCAGCTAGTGAAAACTTTATTTCAATTCTTAATGATGCTATTCATTGCCTGTTAGATGTGAGGGGCTAAACTCAATAAATTTCATAATTTAATGCTAAGAAAATTTAATTACAAATACAGCAAACTATTTCACACCTCGGTGACAAAATTACATAGATACAATAAGCCTTTTGTGTAATTATTTGTCTTCACTGTGAGCTGAAGGGGCAAAGGTTTTTAGACAAAGTAACTAGCTTCATTCAAGCCTTCACAAAAGCTTCAATACACAAGAGAGAAAGCACTTTCCCCATTCATTTTGAGACACCTGTTTGGTATTTCTCAGCAGATTAAGAGGGAAGGTAATTCATTTTGTTTGTATCTAGCAATTGTGAATGCCTGAATGAGGTTGTTTACTTCGTCCCAATCCTTTGTTTCTTCTGCTCATGATGTGCATTTCATGCATATCAACAACCTCTGTGCTTACTTTTCTTGTGCGTAGTAGCTCATGGCAATGTTCTTTAGAGTGATGCAGTTGCTTGAGGTTCCATCCATCCCCAGTAGCTTTTCCAGCTCCAGAGACTTCTTGAAGAACTCTATGGCCTGACCATATCTGGACAACTCGTGCAGGCATGCTCCGATGTTGAGCTGGATCGTTGGCGCGTCCACATGCTTCTGCGATCCTGTGATTCGTGTGCACATGTCGAGAGCCCTGCGGTAGTAGTCAATGGCTTTCAACATATCCTCGTGAACGTAACCCGCCCCATACATCTTGGCAGCAGACTGCATGGCCTGGCCGAGGACGTTCAGGGTTCGCGCTGTGAGGAAGTGGTCACCGAGAATCTCCTTGCGGATCCGGACGCAGTCTTTCAGCTGCTGGAGTGCGTTCTTTCCTTTGAGGCGACGAGTGATGACGTTCCCGCGGAAGTGATAGAGCGTAGCATAGCTGAGCTGGACAGAGTGCGATGTCTGGTCGGGCAGCTCCTTGAGGATGCCCTCTGCCTTTTCGAACAGAGGCATGATGGCTTCGACATCGAAACCAAGATCTACAAGATGCTGGGACTCGTGGCAGCAGAATTCTGCATAGAGTTGTTTCCTTCCTTCTTCCTCTGCCCTTGCCTTGCAGGTTCGATAGAACGACAGCCTCTCTTTTGGAACCATCATCAGCTCCACGGCCATGTGAAGCCATTCATTCTCTTCGGTTGATGGAAATTGTTTGGTCTTGAAGCATTCAAGGACATGCATGAAGTTTGCCTTCTCGTCCTGCTTCGCCGAGAGTGCCTTCACAAAATCTTTCTGGAACACAGCAGCTGTTCGCTGTATCTTCTTTCCAAAATGTCTGATGAATCTCTCCTCTCCTTTCTGGTACTCTGCTGCTAGTGGATTATCTGTCTGTGTACAGACCTGTTGCAGGAACGACCGAAGAAGAAGATGAATACTGTACCTAGCAGGTCCAGTGTTACTCTTCCCTTCTTCCTCGATCGTATCGCTCTCTAGGAGACTCCGGTACTTCAGAGCCTGCAGATCCAGCTTCAGTCCTACGCGATCCTTGCGCTGATACTCCAGAATATCCTGGGCCGCCTTCATGTCAAATGTTCCAGGGATAACTGACAACCTAACTAGATTATGTCTGTAACTTTCAGGCAGTTTCTCAATGGTGTCCATCAGACTGAATGCCAGTTGATCGTCTTTGGCCAGACCGAGGTGAGTAAGGCTGCCAACAAGACGCTCAGCTTGGGTATTGTCACGGCGCGATAAGTGCTTGATCATATCTCTAGGTGTGATGGTGCCATCCTGGAAGCGACTGGCTACAACCTTCAATGCTAGGGGAATCTTCCCGCAGAGATCAGCCAGGGTGCGAGCGTCATCGTCATCCACCACCGTCTTCCCCGCGTGATACTTGATGATCTCCATAGCAGCCTCGACATCCAAGTCGTTCTCTCCGTCGAGTCGGAAGCAGTCGAGGCGATGTCCACTGATCCTGGTGTGCTCCAGGCCGATCCGAGATGTGATGACCAATTTCACCCGGGGGTTGGCAAGGTTGAGCATGTTATCCACCATGTTGACAAACTGACTGTATGCCTCATTGGGTTTCTCTTCGGTGCCGGGATCAAGTGGTTTGTCAGCGTTATCGAGGATGATGACAGTCCCAGCTGTGAGGTAATAATGACAGAAGACAACCTGAATATAAACCATGCATATCATTTATTTTTTTGGCGTGTAAAATCAATCACACACCCTCGACCGGCTTACGATACAATTTTTTAAAGAGTCTAATTGTATCTCTCAGAAGTATTTGAAAACATAAATTTTATTTCATTGTGATTCTGAATGAAGAGATTAAAATAAAATTAAGAAAATTGCCTAATGCATGCCTTCTCAACAGGAGGGGCCCCAAGTCGGCTCTAAGTCATAAGGAATTTTGGAACAGTCGGAGCGGTCTTAAGATTGTCTATGATTTAAAACTGATTTGTCCCTTGTATCCGATTTTAAGCTTATTATTATCATTGAAATCATATGCTGAGTATTCATAGGAGCTTTCAGAACAAGAATCAGGTAGATTTTATTTATCAAAATGCCCAAATAGAATGCTACTATGATTTATGCCACAAATCGAATCGTAATTGAAGAATCCGATCTCTTCACTTTATGGTCTCTTTTTTTGTTTTTTTTTACAGAAAAATATCCATTATTTAAAGAAATTTAATCGTCTTGATGGTTCAGCTGCTATTAATGTCAATATTAATCCTTGTCTAATGAAGTTCATAACCTCTCTGAAGGGGTGTTGCTTGTGAGTTGCAATTGATCGCAAGCTGCATTTGATGGGTATGCGGCAATCAAAACTATTGTTTCATGCACGTCTTGCTGGAAGCACGTCTCAACCTGCAATTGATTGGCAGTTGATTTGTAATCAATTGCAACTTTCTAGAAACACCATCTAAGTTTGATACACAAACACATTGTGAGACAGCTGATTAATATCCTTCAATTATTCTTCACCATGATGATAAATCTCTTTCAATCCATATCCATTATTTTGAGCACTTTGCTGGTAGGAATTTGTAGACATCCTAACACTTAGGAATTTCGATGAAAAATTTGAACTTCTTTTTACTACGTTGAGGGAGTTTCATGGCCATTTCAAAAGAGTTTTTCTGTTTTTCTTTTTTTCTACTATACAGTTCTGTGGGAAGCATGGGTACTTTCCTATTTTGCAGCAACTCGTTTTGTCTTTTTCCATTATATGGGTGGTGATGTACGCATTTAGTGAAAACATAAGACCATAAAACTCAACTTACAGTGCTTTTTAGGGTCATAGTGCTCCAGATAGGCATACAGCATCTCTGGTTCGTAGCTGCGACACTCCACACCGAGGGCATGCATCACTGCAAAGAAGATATCCTCAATAGCAGGCAGCTCCCTCAAGTCGACGAAGATGATCTGTCCGTAACGTAGCAGGCGGTAGGTGGCTTCTTTGGCGAGTCTTGTCTTCCCCGACCCCGGCATCCCACTGATTCCGATGCAGTGGATCCTATCATACTTCTCGTCTAGGATTCCCACAATTCTGTATGAGGGATAATAATAATATGGGGGTTTCAATTTCATTTGTCATAGCCACAGTCACAGTCGACCGGCAGTAAGCGCCATATTTTGCGTGCATGTGCGAATCTGTGACGAGCCCTTGCAATCTGTGACGAGAATTTCTTGATTTTCCTGTTCAGTCACTGATCTTTGACGAGCCCATATACGAATGCATACCTCTTGTGTAAATGCCATTATGACGTCATCTGAAACTAGTCTACTGAAATTGAAACTGATTTTTTTAGTAAATGATTGACGTGTTGACATTGTTTAACCTGTACTTCACTAAATAAAGTGAATATTTTAGTAAATTCATGGTCCTAAAGATAGCAAAAATTTACACACTGCAAATTGTTCTGTGGAAGCATGGTAGTGTATTGGTTCTAACTCTTGCCTTTCAACCACGGGGTCGTAGGTTAAGTACCTACCCATGGAGTTAATTTCCTTCAGCAGTAAATGTGTACACATTGTGATACACTCTACCAGGGTGTGATTGGGGACCGGTTGGAAATAACTATTCTGGTCAATTTAGCAGTGAGTGCCTCAATTGAATCACCCTGCTGGAATTCTCTTAACTTTGCTCAGCTGTTGCTTTATTCACATTTTAATCTAACCATCCATATTTTGGAATGGTTGGCATCTCTCCAGTGTGCTACAAGATGCAAACCGTTGCAGAATACCAATAAGCTCAGAAATTAGATTTTGAATAGCGTAACAACTGAAAGAAATGTTTTCTCATGAAAGAAATGTGACAATAATGACCCTTGATTTGGTCACTCATTATGGAAATTGGCATAGAATATGAATGGAAATATCATGTTATCAATGGTGTAGTTGGCAATTCTGTACACATACTTTATATAAAATGTGTACATATCAATACTGATGGAGGGGAGTACGTCCATCATTTTCTAGGGGAAATCCCTTTAGTTAGTCTAGAATAAAAGACCTTAATGTACCCGTTGAAAGAGAAATACCAATCTCACAATCACAAAAATTGAAATTAGGGGGGTACAAACATTCTTTTAGATGGATTGCATATCTATTCACCATCATTCTAGTGAAAGTTTGGGTATCATGCCTGAAGAACAATCTGAAATATTTGGAAATCCTTCATTGATGATTTTGCTTCATTTAAAAGGGTCTCTGCTCTCAAACTAGCTACCTGTGCCAATATTAATAAACCTGTTGGCCCCATCAAACGTATATGCTGCCATCTTTGGAGATCTGTGAAGCAATCTCAAGTACAATACTAACCTGAAACTGGATAAATCCAGATTATGCTATTTTTTTTTTAAACAAAAGAGCATTCTAGAAACGTCTATTTCGCCACCTGACATCAGTGGGAGGGGTTTATTTCAGTAGATTATGCTCTGTTGAGCTGGAGCAATACCATTGGTCAGTTACAGATATCCCTCCGCCATCTATGAATTATTCATGACTACAATTTGTCAATGAGTGTGTTGTTTGTCAATACACAACACGTGAATGATGCATGTACAGGTTGATCCAAACTTTTTCTTACGTCACCGTCGCAGCGAAAAAAAGTCTGCTTGGGTTTTCCCATACAGCTTTTTCTTATTTTTTTTCAAACAAAAGAGCATTCTAGAAACGTCTATTTATCACCTGACATCTATGAATTATTCATGACTGTAGTTTGTCAATGAGCGTGTGTTTTGTCAATACAAAACACGTGGATGTAGCATGGACAGGGTAAACCAACGTTTTGCTTACGTTACTCTGTCGAAGCAAAAAAAAAAGAAAAAACAGACCCGTAGCCTTCTGGGAATTTCTGCCTGGGAATTCCCAATCGAGTCTTGTCTTAAAGGTAAAAACAGGTTGTGAAAATAGTGGACTCTAATCTAAAATGGTCGTATGAAGTCCCCAGCACTTTCTTTTATTAATTAGCATGTCATTAATCTAATATGGAAGCAGATTAATATTTGATTGTTACTAAGGATATGTACGGCACGCATGGTTGAAGTTTCTCTTAAAATAAATTTCTAGTTCACATCAATATCATTTGTATCAAATGAACTTCTTCATAGCTTTATGTATCCACGGACTCTGATTCACGTTTCTATAACGTACTCCAGACGATGAGCATGAAAAATAATACTAACATTTTCATCATCATCTATCGATTGATACAAATTGCTGGAGATTAATTGTTTGTCTCACCATGTACTGAATTTGTGATTACTCTTGCAGTATGTTTTCACTATCATTACAAAGTATAATATATTGTGAACAAAAAGTGCAAAATATGTTCGCAAGCTTATCAAGCAATTCAAATAGAGTCACACGAAGCAAAATGTAATCACCAACGTTACATAATAATTGTTGTCACACTAAAGAATGGGATCACCATCTTTAATGCAAAAGATTAATTACAAATTTCCAAGTTGACTCCGGTAAATTCTGAGACAAACAAATAATCTTCTGTCATCTTTCAAATTGGATAACATGATGCTGTGGTACAGAAACAATTTTCATTCAGCCCTGTCACCTCCAGCGAACCTTTGAAACAAATATACAGCTTCCTCAATTGTTTCCTACAAAGCAATAAATGCAATTCAGGAATAGGCCAATTGCTATATTTATTATTATAGGCAGGTGCCAGGATATATCACTAAAATCAGCCTACTGGAAGGTTACGAGTACTCCAAGACATTGGGATCAACATGTAAAGGGCTACAATCATCATACCTCCTGACTTAAATCCATAGTTATTGACAATAAGACCCAAGAAGGCATTGGTGACTAATTGTTTTTTATGGAAAGTAAATTGGGAGATGTGCCACCAAAGATGTTGAGGTGGTGAGTGTGAAGTTGACTTCTGTCTTCATTCACAAATGTGTTTGCTAGGGAATGGAAAGTCCACGGCAGTCCTGCCAAAGTATTGAAACGTAAATGCTCAGTGCCACAAATGAACCATTTCAAGTTACATCAAAACCTTCTGATGCCACTTTGTTTCAGGTAAACTTTAGCATGGAGTTATTAATTGTGTGAAGCCAACATTCACTTCCTACCCGCAAAAACAACCACCCTCAGGTAGGCCTATAGCCTCATTAAAAATTTGGTCTTGGGCAAATTCGGTTGAAAAAAAAATTGAGGCACTATCCTAATTTGTGACTGAAACTGTGAGGGTAAATTTCTTCACGCAGAGAACCAGAGCACAATAAAACTAAGGGGCTGTTGCTCAAAAGTCGCAATTGATTGCAAGTTGCAGTTGATCGGAACGTGCCAATCTAAATCATTGCTTCATGTGCATCTTGTTAAATGTGCATGCTGTGTGTGAATGAAAATGCGCTTTACAATATGCAAAGTTGCAGTTGATTTTAAACAACACCCCCTTAGAATCATAAACCTTGAACATCATGAAAGTCAGCCTTGGGAAACTAGACTTGCCTCACAAATAAAAAATCACCTGCAGATGAAATTCTTGGCAAAAGAAATCACCATCTTGAATAATTATGAAGACCATTACTTCGCAAAGTGGTTGCCTGTCGAAAGGGTTATCAAAACTACAGAAAGTCAGCAGTTGTGGATTCTTTAAACCGCAGAGAAGCCACAGAGAAAGTCACTAAACAATATCAGAATCAATTATGCCATCTCAAGATAAATAGCGATTCACATGTGTAAGTATTTCTTTTGATATTAATCAACAGTATTTAATCAATGCTTTAGTCTGAATTATAAAATTGGCTAATTATTGGGCTACCCATCAATCAATATAGAAACAATTCCACCAATTTCATACTTCTTAAAAGACTTGTATATCAGCATGAACCAGTGGTCCTATATATCCATTTTCCTGTTGTGCTTTTAACAGCCAGGCAGCTGCAGTTGTAATCAATTTACTGATAGACTGGAATGTCAACATAAGATGCACAGATTACATGACAAGGAGGCATTACCATGCAGCAGTTGGAATTCTCAAAAGTAGTGCAATTGCAGTGAATTTTCACATCACTACGATCAATCTACCCCTGTATTGAGCATTCTTGTTCTAAAATTTAAGCCCTTCTCAAAATGACATTCTCTCTTTAAGAAGACAGCTGGATCAGGGGGAATTATATGAGGTAAGTGGATGTTGCAATGCAACCGTTAACAAGGGGATTTTGATACCAATTGGTGCCTGACACAGCCGGTGTAACCTCTTTGTTGCATCTTCGTCCGTGGGAATCCCACAAACTAAAAATAAATCTGACACCATCTTCTTGCTTATGAGAAAATGGTCTTGTGGTTTGATTGAATAAAAGCGATGCAAGTTAGAGACTCAATATTCTGTTTGAAATGCTTGAAAGCAATGAATCTTGTTGATAACTATTAAATGATACCATGCTTAAAATGATGCAGGCAATGCAGATTAGAGATTCGATATTCTGTTTGAATTGCTTGGAAGCAATGAATCTTGTTGATTACTACTAAATGATACCATATTTCCGTTGATGCAACGATGCAGATTAGAGATTCAATTTTCTGTTTGAAATGCTTGAAAGCAATGAATCTTGTTGATAACTATTAAATGATACCATGTTTAAAATGATGAAAACAATGCAGATTAGAGATTCAATATTCTGTTCAAAATGCTTGAAAGTAATGAATCTTGTTGATAACTATTAAATGATACCATATTTCCATTGATGCAACAATGCAGACTAGAGATTCAATATTCTGTTTGAAATGCTTGAACGCAATGAATCTTGTTGATAACTATTAAATGATACCATGTTTAAAATGATGAAAACAATGCAGATTAGAGATTCAATATTCTGTTCAAAATGCTTGAAAGTAAAGAATCTTGGAAATCACTACTATTAAAATGATATCATGTTTCAATTGATGAAAACAATCTAGGTTCGAATCTGAGGTTCAATCTGAGGTTCAAGACATTCAAGAGTAATGCATCGTGTTGATAAATATGATTTTGAATAATGAAACACAAGGCAAGCAAGGGATTTCATACTCTAATCAGAGTTTTTGAAAGCAAGATGCAGTCATCATGCTTATCAAAAATACGTTGCCAACAAAATCTATATAATCAAGCAATTTTTATTTTCCCAATGTTATAATTGATCTTCAAAAATTAAAATGAAAACTGATTTCTTGGTACTTTTTTGGTTGTGAAAACCTAGGACAAATTAATAAACCTACATGGCGGTAGATTGGAAGTTTAGACCATCGTGAGACAGGTTTAACTTTAGCCGTCTGATTACTGCATACTCTTGCAATTCTCTTTATCCCATATATTCAATTGTCGTCCCAGAATGCATTAAATAGTTAAAAATTGATCCTTTTTGGCATGCTTACTCCCAACATATCATCTTTCCTGTGCTGAAGGGCATGGGTTTAAATAAAATGCCTACTGGGTATTTTATTCATGATTTTATGGTCAGTTTATGGGGCCATCAGATTTGTATGGCCGAGGATAAGGTTACATTCTATTTTTGTTTTATTCAAATGAAGCTAGTTGAGCAACGCTGAAGAAACAAACTAGGAAGTGAAATTGGAACCAAATTCAATCGATCCGGCTGTTCTTGTGTCTAATCAGCCAGGAATTTACCATGCTAGAACGTAGGCTCGATTTTTGAAGGCCTAATGCGTTATGGAACAGCAGTTGTTTATCTGCGATAAGAATAATTCATTCTTTGATCCATTCAATTGGAAATTACTGAAACAGGTGCTGGAATGAACAATGAAATTGAGAGACAAACAAACGAACCCTGATTCAAACTTTCCCAATGATCGAGTCAATGAAAACAAGAAAAAAAGAAAACACATTTCCTACCTATGGTATGAATCAACGATAGACATTTTTTTAATCTGCCGTAGTGACTGTAAATGCTTGAATAAGCCGTTATTCATTTTGCTCCATTTCTTTTGCCATACAATTTCAAATCAACACAAACATTTGATTGGATGGATAGTTCTTAACCTATATGAGAGGATGACAAAAGTTTCTGGCTTTGAACACACATACAGACATACCGAGCTGAGTAGTGTTTTAGAAGCTGTTTGTAGATCTACGCACAGCTCTACGAACAACTGGTGACACTTTCCAGGGTTGTGTTTGATAAAGCTAAGCGTAGATCTACGCATGACTGTACTAACAACTGGCGATCATTTCTTTGGCGCGATTTGGCGCCAGGAATTATCGTTGAGTGAGAGGATCACCACTCAATCGTATATTCGTGTGTAGATCTGCGCTCAGCTTTATGAAACACAACCCTGCACTAAATGATAACTCCCTTCTCTGAATCACACTGGAGAAAGGGTCACCAGTCATTCTAAGAGTCACGTGTATATCTTTGAACAGCTTTATGAAACACAACCCTGCACTCGATGATAACTCCCGTCTCTGAATCACACTTGAGAAAGGGTCACCAGTCATTCTAAGAGTCGCGTGTATATCTTTGAACAGCTTTATGAAACACAATCCAAGTATTGGGTACAAAGTCATGAAGTCAGTTCCTCAACAAGACTGCTATCAGTGAATAGTCTGGCCAACGAAGTTACACAAGGAGCTCCTTCAAAATCCTATGCATGTTCATTTCTTTTTGTCTTCCTGCAAATTTTTGTAACAAAAAGGCAACATCAATAATCGTTAAAGAATAGAGTACATTGCAGATCGACTAGCACGTCAATAAAAAAGTCAAGTTACAAACAATTAGTTAACTAGTGAACTTTTACTGGCACAAGAAAAACTATACAAACAAATCATAAAATAGCTAATAATATTGATGACTTTTACTGACGAGAGACAAATTATTAGCATTTCTCAATGGAATAGTGATCTGTCATATTACGGTGACTGCTCAGAGTAAATAAGAATACCGCTGAAAGACCACACTTTCCAGAATGGATGAATTCCGTCATGCTATATTTGTCCTAGCTAAATACTTTTGACTGGTACGATGTCAACCTGTTAATTCATTTCCGATTCTTCTAACAATATTTGCAGACAGATTCAATAGAGGACAAGTCAATGGGTATTACAATCAATTTGTGCTAATAAGTGAATAGCCCACTTAGGAAGTATTTAACCAGAGCAAATGTAGCAGGAGGGAAGTTATTCATTAGCCTACTATAGGGCTGCTGGAGCCACTTTTGGGTGCACAAAGTTGTCAATAGGGGAGGGAGAAATCTGTAATATGTGACCGAGGCATGAACCCCCAGCACTGGACCGGACAAAATGAATTTGTGGGTTCCAACAGCAAACGCACATGCGCTATCGCTTAAAGGTTTAGACCTTACTTTTTACCTGTTAAACCAATACACATCACAATTAGTGAGTGCTTGGAATCTTCATCAAACACAATGGGTGATTTTGGGCACAGTGTTCGGTGTTGGTGTTGGTGTTGAGAGAGTAAAACAGTCCGTAAACCGAGCTCCAACACCGTTGGTCAGGTTACAGAAGTGATACAGAAATGACCGGAAATACGTCAGAATCTTGCCAGGTCTATCCCAAACACCGACAGACTTCAAGTTTGGTGTTGAGGCTGGTGTTGGTTTTGCTGCAAACAGTTCAAGAAATAATGTGGGTCTCATGCCCTTGCAAACATACATTATCACTTAAAGGCTTAGACACTGGAATGACCTGGTAAATCGGGCGAGTGTCTCAACAAATTCAAAGAATAGCGTTGGTAACATGAGCTTACAGACCTTCAGTACCACTTCAAAATTTTTGCTCTTATTTCTTCCCGTTACGCTATTCTACATCAGAACTGAGGAGTCATGTGAAGCTTTATATAGTAAACCAAGTAAGTGTGCACAGGCATTCGTTGAAAAATGTGGGTCCCAATCCCATGCAGGAACAGTCATACATTACTACTTAAATGCTTACGCATTGGCTTTA
>BQKZ01005159.1:11255-31064 GCA_036244855.1 Temnopleurus reevesii | reverse complement strand
GCACTGGTTCTGCCTAGCCATCATGACAATGGTGCCAAATTATTTAGTGGATAGTGTAGGCAACATGCGCTTAAAAACATACACTATCACTCAAAGGTTTAGGCTCTGGTTTTGTGTATCACAATTAACAAAAACTAGGAATCTGCATTAGACCCCAAGAGTATGCTCGAGCAATGAAAGGATAGTGTGGGCAGCATGCTCTAACACACATATACTATCACTTCATGGTTTAGGCTCAGGTCTTTCCCTATCAGTCCTGATAAAGGTGCCAAACTATCGAGCGGATCGTGTGTGCAACATGAGCTTACAAACATACACTATCAATCAAATGTTTAGGCTCGGGATTTGTGTAACAAATTTAAGCAAACACTACGAATCTGCATTAGACCCCAAGAGTATGCTCGAGCAATGAAAGGATAGTGTGGGCAGCATGCTCTAACACACATATACTATCACTTCATGGTTTAGGCTCAGGTCTTTCCCTATCAGTCCTGATAAAGGTGCCAAACTATCGAGCGGATCGTGTGTGCAACATGAGCTTACAAACATACACTATCAATCAAATGTTTAGGCTCGGGATTTGTGTAACAAATTTAAGCAAACACTACGAATCTGCATTAGACCCCAAGAGTATGCTCGAGCAATGAAAGGATAGTGTGGGTAACATGCTCTAACACACATATACTATCACTTCATGGTTTAGGCTCAGGTCTTTACGTAACAGTCATGGTAAGGGTACCAGACTATTAGTGGATCATATGGGCAACATGAACCTATAAACATTCACTATCTATTGAAGGTTTAGACTGCTCGTGTTGTGTATCACAACTAGCAAACACCAAGATCCCAAGAGCATGCTCATGCATTGAATGGATAGTGTGGGCAACATGCTCTAACAAACATACACTATCACTTCAAGGTTTAGGCTCTGGATTTTCCCAGTGAATACTTGTAAATCACTACTCATAAAGGCTACTTCTAAAGTCTGCCCCGTGCATTTTTTAATGCTAACTTGGGCCTATTTTACCTAGCCATAATCTCTTTCCTGCCAAAGAACGGCCCCTCAAGAAGCGAGGGATTCTGGAAGACCTGCCGAGCCACCACTCCCTCTTGTAGTTCTCTACCTGTTCGATAAGGTTATTTGAGACAAGTATTTGGCGACATATGTATTTTTGAAAACAATATGTGCTATCTATATTGACGCCATGGTCCTATCTTACCTATCCATAATCTCTTTCCTGCCAAAGAACGGCCCCTCAAGAAGAGAGGGGTTCCGGAACACCTGCCGAGCTACCACCTTGCGCTCCCTCTCATAGTTCTCAACCTCTTCAATAAGGTCATTACACGCATAAATGCAAGCAATTATTTTTCTACAAGCTCTTTTGCCCCATGAGATGTGAAAGCCTTTTCTCTACTCTCTTTACCTTTTCCCTCTGAAAAAATATCTCTTTTGAAGCTCACAGAGGCGACTTTCTAAGGTTTAGATGGCTATGTTCCCTTTTACCCATGTATTTTTTGTGTGTTGATGTGGGCCTATATTACCTATCCATAATCTCTTTCCTGCCAAAGAACGGCCCCTCCAAAAGAGAGGGGTTTCGGAAAACCTGCCGAGCTACCACCTTGCGCTCCATCTCGTAGTTCTCAATCTGTTCAATGAAGATGTTTGAGATATGTATAGGCAAAATATGTATGTTTTAAAACAATATGTGCTATCGATATTGACGCCACGATCCTACCTTACCTATCCATAATCTCTTTCCGTCCAAAGAACGGCCCCTCCAAAAGAGAGGGGTTTCGGAAGACTTGCCGAGCTACCACCTTGCGTTCCCTCTCATAATTCTCCACCTGCTCGATGAGGTCGTTGCGCGAGACATACTCCAGCAGGACCTTCAGGTAGGCGGTGTCTCCATCTTGAATCAGGTTTTGGTTCTCCAGCTCATCAAAGAACTTGAGTGGTTCATCTATCACCTGGTAGGCACCCCCTAGTCTGTCCTGTGATGAGAGAATAATGATTTCAAGGATAAATCTACTCATTATACTATTAAGTTTCATCTTTTGTTGCATAAACATGGAAATCTATATCAGGATCCTTTGAAAATTTCTAGACACTTGGTGTAAAACCATAATCATTTCTAAACTTTATTTCGGGCTCAAAAATTTATACAAGATTCATGGGAAAAGAGGGCAGGGGAAACTGACCTAATGTAATTGGGTAACTATTTGTTGCTTTCGTCACGAAATTTAAAAAAAATGGAAATTACCATAGAAATTGTCAAAAATTCTTGAACTGAAAATAGAATTCCCTGAAAATCAACAATTGCCTGAAAAAAAAATCAGAACAAATGGCAAAGTAGAGCCAATAAAGTAAATTGATATACTGTAGAAAGGAGGGAAAAGTTAGTCAATTTGCTGGGAAACAATTTCTGTCCAAAGGGGATATACATGAGTTCTTTGAGATTTTTCATGTATTGTGACGAGAGTTCAGGTGAATTGTGCAGCACCCAGCCAAGAGCATGTCGCGCTCGACTAAAAAGGAAACCCGGTGGCAAATGGCTCCCACAAACTGCAAGGAGCTCCTTAGAAAATCAGTTTGGGAGCCCAAAGTTCTGGCTCTCCAACTTTTTTATAAAATGGTTTTCATTAAATTGCAAGATAAACTGGGCTCCCCGAGACTCAAACGGGCTCCCTAAAGGAAAAGTAAAGATCAAACCCGGAAGGCATTTCATAGAAAAGGAACTAAAATCTCAGCTGTAAAAGCAAATATTGAAAAATAATAAATTCCATGAATGTCACATATTTACATAATAGCTGGATGCCACTTTCATGTTTCGAAAGATAATTGTACACATATATATGTACATTGATCATCAAGCATGAACTATTTAGTAAATGGACTGTTACAAAATTTAGGAACTTTCAAAGTCCAGTATTTTGAACTAGGAAAATGAGAAATGACAAAGGTACAAATATCACTGACTACAACACACAAAACACTCAGCTTCTTGGACGGCGGTCTCTTGAGAAGGCCCGCTTAGGGGGTGTTGCTCAAAAGTTGCAATTGATCGCAAGTTGCAATGGATTGGAACGTGCCAATCAAAATCATTCTTTCATGTGCGTCTTGTTAAATGCGCATGCCGTGCGAATGAAAACGCGCGTTACAATTTCCAAAGTTGCAGTTGATTTACAGTTGATTTTGAGCAACACCCCATTAGAAGCCCAGATCTACCTTTACAAGACTCTTGGCTCTGTCTAAGTCAACTTTCTCAAATTCGTCAGCAAGTAGGACAATCATCCAGCGAAATCGGCTGATGGTGGTCAGGTCTGCGGCCATCTTTGATTATAGTTCCTAACATCAGGATTGTGTGGTGCTTTTTCAGAGATGATGCTTTAGGGATGCTTTCCAAAATCTGGATCTGTAAAATAGTATTGAAATCATTAGTTGTACTCTGATATTATCAAGTTTCAACTAGAAAGGGCACTTGAGAGAGCCTATACCTTTGCCCATGAATGCGACTTATTCTAATTTGCGAAGAGCATAGGAAGAAAATTTTAGTCTCTATCCTTAATCCTCTCACATTGAATTTTTTATTTTTTCTCCTTGATATTTTTTGCCACAGACCTTGCCCTTTTGACACAATTGTTCCCCAAACTAATCAGTTCCTACATAAATGGGAAGCGATTAAAGCGGTTTTTCAAAAATTATATGACTTAAAAATCAAAGATTTTCATCAAAATTTGATCCATAGCTGCTTCTTTGCTGATTTTTAAACTCCAAATTTCACTACACAATGCTCGTGATGACGAAGTCTAAACATGGTATTAGCCTGTGACGTCATAGTTTCAATTCCACTGCGCATGAGCAAAGCTTTCTCCATGACAACTGCTTGAAGATGCTGATGTGTCAAGGGTTTAGCTGTACAAAATGACACAATTTTTGTCTTTTTTTCAATCAAAAGTAGAATTAATCAAGTATGAATCTAAATCATCCAAGACATCTTTGAAAATAGTGACAAAACATGCAATGCATCTCAGCAAGTTCTCTGTGCCGACCATTTGACATCACAGAGGAGGCCCCCCCCCCCTTGACAAATTTCTTGATCGTTTCGCCATGGGAACATTTCTGATAACGTGGCTCACTGACTTTTTTTTTTCAAGTCTCCAGCAACTTTTAAGACTGTTCTCATGCAAATCGGACCTGCGGTTACGATGTTCGGTGACATTCTGAAACGCATGTAAGTGTCAACACTGCTAAAAATGTGATTTTATGTACAAAGTCAATGCAAATTTTTTAAAAAAAATTAATTCACATTAAAATTCATAATTTTGCTTTCAATAGTTGAAATCAATTCATTTTAGTACAATAATGCTTCTAAAAATATTTGCAACAAATTTTGCTAATTTAGACAACAAAAGATTGAGAAAAACAATGAAATACATTCTAAAAAATAAAAAAAATAATAAAATGCATGAGAAACAAAATTTGTCAGTGCAATCTTTTGGGGAATTGTTATAATTGATACAAGAAAAATCTATATCACAAATTAGGTTTTAATCACCTGCATTTTGTGATTTAGAGCACAAAATACATTTTATGCATGAATTAGCATAATTAATTAATAAAAAATAAACCATGTATTTTTTTTAAAAATCTGATGATGCAATATTGTAGTTTACGTGATGCTCTACTTGAATGCAAATTTTCACAATGATAGCGTGACATATGACTGAGAACAGAAGGGGGCCCTGGGAGGCCCCCCTCCCCTCGCAGGCTATGAGAACTCCCCGAAATACCTGAGCCTAGTTGGGATTAAAGGAAGATTTAGCTGAACACCAGTATTTAGTTTGAGTTTGCGGTGCCTGAGCCTGATTACGGGAATAAAGTTGATGAAAAAATTTACAAACAAAAATACTTGGATGGAAAATTTACCCCCAAAAATGTCAATTTACGTTGTCCATTTGTTTATTTATAGCTGATAAAATGATAATTTCATACTCGACATGGCGTCATTAACATCAAGTTGTGCAAACAAAGAAATTCCAATGTCTTCAAGCTCGTAATAGCATGTTTTGGAAGGTGGGCGGTAGCTTGTGGACGGCAGAAAACATGAAAAAATGGAAATGATGTAGCTTAAAGGCGTGTATCATTCAATTCTGAAATTTACGCCAGAAGAAGAAGAGAGAAAGAGGATCGTCATCTTAACGTCTCCATCCGAAAGACGGTATGCGACCAGGCTTCGAACCCAAATGCAGGAACTAACCCAAGTCTAAGACTGTCCCGAACAGCTTGATTTCAGGCGCACGCCACGACGCCTCAGTTGAAATTTGCACATTCAATTATAAATGCAAAACTGATGTGCGCATCTTTTATGGCGCAGATCAGATGCAAACTCTTGTTCTACTGTCCACAAGGCTCCATCCACCAATTTTGAAAACCCACTTACGAGATTCTGACACCATTGTTTCAACATGTCCTCCTGTGACCCTAAATCTTTATTTCAGTTATACTCAAATGGAGGCGCTGTGGTGTAGTGGTCGTGACTCTCGCCTATCAACTAGAGGGTCGTAGGTTCGGGTTCGAATCCTACCCATGGCGTCAAATTCCGTCAGCAAGAAATTCATCCACATTGTGCTGCACTCAACCCAGGTGAGGTGAATGGGTACCTGGCAGGAATATTTATTCTTTGAAATGCCAAGTGCGCCATGAATGGCTGCCGGGCTAAAGCCAGGGTAATAATAATGTACAGCGCCTTGAGCACTCAGCAGAGTGGATACGTGCGCTATATAAATTGCATCTATTATTATCATTATCATTATCCTGGCAGAACCATGTGAGATTTGAATCCATGACCTCCCGGTTACCAGACCAGTGTCATAACCCCCAATGTACCATTCTGATTGTCTTTTATATTTAATAAGTTTATCCCGACCTCTTGCTTGGGCACTATGGTGTGCTGGCGTTTGACATTCAATGAACAATGAAATACTGTAAGACAACAAGGATTTGATCCTATGACCCCTGAGATACTTAACCAATATCATTACCACTAGACAACCACTGAGGAATATTGCATTGCAACTTGCTATACATTTTAGCGAGATTGTTCTACAAAAGATGTTTTGTTTAGCAAATCATGCACATAGAACTGTACAGTAAAGTGTTCAAAATGTTTCTTCAATCTCTAAAACTGCTTCAAATGTGAAGAAGTAAAATCATTCCCTTCATCAGGATGCCCTCCTGATCGTCTCCTTTATTGATCATAACTTTAACCTGATCCCGAGGCACTCTGGTGGTCTGGTGATTGTGACCTTAGTCTAGTAAAGCAGGAGTTGGGGGTTTGTAACCTGCCCGACCCCGCAAGTAATTTTTTTACATCTCCAGTGTGCCCTACGACACAGCACCATGTTTAAATTGTGATTGTGATTGGTGTGCTACAGCCATTCTATGTAAATGTCACATAAGTCACATCAATGGAATTTTAGATCGAAGACAATACTGACTAAAAATGATCATTTTGGTATCGATTTTACAAGACAATATATATTACAATTGAAATACATTTTCTATTCATTCATCTATTCATTAAAAATATTCAAACAGGATGGTAAGATCAAACAAGGTAAAAATTGTTTTCCATCTTATTTCTGGAAACTAAAATTGTTGTGATGTTACTTGTGCTTAAACAGAAACTTTAGAACTGTACGGGAAGTAACAAAGTCTACCATTCACAGGGTAATTAAAATCTTCTAAACCTAATTTTATGAAGGCTTTACATGCCGATTAATCATTTACAAGGAAGAATTCAGACTAATGTTTCTTCATTTTGGATAAAACATGCACCCCCCCCAAAAAAAGCCTTGTTCCAGATGATTTGAGACATCCTTGAAATTATGCTTTAATATACATGGACCCCACGGAAAACCAGCTCCCCTTGATAGGCGAGCTGAATGTGGGCAATCCGTAGTATTTCTAAATTGTGAATACTTTTAATATGGAAATAAATTCAATTAATCAATCCCTTATTATCAGCTGGAATGTGTTGATTTTTACATCGCCCACCCACCCATCTCAGAATTTTGGAAGGGATGTCATTATTAAAAACTACACCTGTATCACCTAAACCTAGACAAAAATATTTCTGGAAAAGTGCTAAAAGACCCTTGTATCCAAATCTTTTTTTCAGAATCCCAAATTAAAATACGACCATAATCCCGAAAAATCTGAAGTCAGTATGGGTATAATCTACAGTCTAAATGAGGGGTGAGAGGGGGGAATTAAACCTTCAGTCACTCTATAATAAAATAAAACACTTTTTAGTATTTAGTACTGTATAGTCACATGTGAATTACACTCAGTGCTAATTTTTTGTCTTCTAAGTTTGGGAGTGAAAACCAAATGTTGTCATTCCAATAAATATCATAGATGGTTTGTTTGTACTCATTTTCATACAGTGAAAACTTGGTATAACAAAGTGCTTGGGACCATAAAAAATATCTTGTTACAGTAGTTATCTTGTTATCAGGGTTATAAAACAATACGTAACAAAGAGATGGGACCAGATTTTTGCATCTTTATATCGTTTTATCAGATCTCTTTATACAGTTTTTCCACTGTATCATCATTCAGACTTTCAATATTGACATATATATATACAAGATATAGAAAACGCAAAACATTTGAAATTGCATTTAAGGAAACGATATGTAAGAAACAAGTGGTATGCATCAACCCTACTGATCTTTTGACCCCGTATTTGCATAGGAATATATGTCAATGCGGAATCAGCATGAATTCTGTTTGGTTATTGTGCATCAACACTTGGACCTGTGTATCATATCAATCTACATGCTAAACACAAATATTGTGCAAATGGCATTACACGCACTGTGCAGATACACAAACAGTGAACACAGACAGAGAATAGATTGAGCTTCCTTTCATGTACATCCCACCTCGCTCTCTCTCTCTCTCTCTCTCTCTCTCTCTCTCCCTCTGTTTCTCTCTTTTACTATCCCACTCTAGATGTGTGTGTTTATCAGGCTATCACACCTCTACGTCTTTTACACTCACTCTTGGCTTTCATTTCTTCTTCCTACTAAAAAAAAAAAAATGATCAAACTTTCAATGGGTACAGTGTGTAATTTGGCAATGTGTGAATTCTTGTTGTTGTTTTTTAATCCATCAATATCACTTTACGCTAAAGTCATTTCTACGCTAAAGACATCTCAAATGCAAAGTAAATATCAATAGTGATGGTTTATTTGTCGGAAAAAAAATGACTTGAATTTAGTAATTTTGTAAGAGCTAATTTCCTTCTGCAAGAAATTTATCCGCATTGTGCTGCGCTCAACAAAGGTGAGGTGAATGGGTACCTGGTATGAGTATTCATTTCTTGAAATGACATGTGCAATGTTATAAGCCGGGCTAAGCCAGGGTAATAATAATGCAAAGCACCTTGAACACTCCGCTGAGTGGATACCTGCGCTATCTAATTATATCTATTATTATTATTATTGTTATTATTACTATCATTATCATTATTATTATGATGCAATGGACAGAATAGTTCACGAGACGAAAGATCCTATCAATAAGGTGGTAGCGAGGTTGAATGCATTACATTTCCTCTTTCACCGAGTGAACTAGATCAGTCCCATTGCATGCATATATCATTCATTATATTGAATTTATTTTATGGGATATAGGGGGTGTTGTTCAAAAGCAAACAACTTCAACTTTGCATATTGTAACGCACATTTTCATGCACGCACAATATGCACATGAAATATCAATTTTGATTGGCGCGTTCCGATCAATTGCAACTTTTGAACAGGAGCCCTTCTGATCCTTGGCCATATATCTTCCAAATTAGTGCTTTGCACAATGTGTAACATCTTGTTTGTTTAGGCATTCTCGTAACTCCAGTAAGCTTAACTTTATAGGGAGCGGCATGCTGCTACAGGTTTTTATGTGTTTTATGGATCTATTGCAAGGTGTATGAAGACAAATTTGCAATGTGATGTTGTAATTTTTAATTGGACTGAATGATCAATATCAATCAACCAATCTCATTATGAGAATCTGAATTCATGTCACATATATATCTATCTCTTTCATTCCCTCCCTCCCTAGCCCTCTCCCCCTTTCTCTATCTGTCTTTCTTTAAACATCTCCAATTTATTATTTTTCAAAGTCAAATGCCTTTTATTCACTACAAGTGCCATCTCTTCATGTTAAATTGATTTTATGCCTAAACTATGTTCCCCTTGACAAAGACTTTAATTTTTTAATAGAGAAGTGACATTAATAAATCATTGAATCATAACATGGTAAATAGGGAATACACACAGCAATGTGGCAATTGCTGAAACCTTTTAGTCTCCATGTAAAGCAAATTGGAGTGAACCTATATTTGCATGCACTCTCCTGTGCTGATAAATGCACAGTGCGAATTGCAGAGCTCTAGCATTGTGTATAATGACCTTGAGGGCAATACTGTATACTCGTGCATGGCCATGGTAACAGGAATAGAAATCAAATTAAAGGGGGAAATCAGTCATCTTTAAAGCAACAGGTTCAGCATGAAGCCCAAGATCTCTTGTGACAGGTTTATAAAAAAGTGTTTCATGGGCTGAAATCAAAGTCCATTAGTAAGTTGCTCTATTTCCAGCTATCACCTTCGAGCAGAATGATAGTTAATTCATATCAACAAATTACATAGTCTGAATAGAAAAATTAATTAAAAGGAATGTTAAATGGTGAAAATGGTAGAGAGAGAGAGAGCCATATGAAAAGGGATGGGGTCAGACAGAAGAATGAGTGAGGAAAAAGAAAACAGATATGTTACAATAATCTACTCCAATCCCAACACATGATGAAATCCATCCTACAATAGCGGCAATTAAATAATTGTTGTGTCTTGTAATGTATGTAGCCTGAAATTTAGTAAAATACACCTACTGCATGTGTAGGTATGTGTTTGTTACTTGCTAAAGTCTTCTTAAAAACATTTGTACAGCGCAATATAACGTTCCCTGAATCGATTAGTTTCTGGTGTGTGTGTTTTTTTTTTTTTTTGGGGGGGGGGGGGTAAACTTTTAATAAAAACGAGGTTGATTATTATGGAGAATATCTTAATCACCTCAACTTTTGTTTAACATACATGGTTGTCATATTCACACAACCATTGACCTCATTATATTCATCATTGTCATCATTATCATTTAACCACAATCGCCAACATCATCTTCATAACCATCACCACCATAATAATTTTCATCACCTCCATTGTCGTCTTCGCCAATACCATTGACAAAATTATAATCATCACAGTCACCATCACAACAACAAACATCCTAATAACCATTCCCATAATAATCATTCTCATCATCATCATTGTCATCATTGTCACAACTCTCATCATCATAATCATCATCATCATCATCATCATCATCATCATCATCATCATCTTCTTCTTCTTCATCAGAATCACCTTCATCATCCTAATCATCATGATCATCATCTTCATCATAGCCTTCATCATCATACTTATCATCATCATCATCATCTTCACCTTCATCGTCTTAATCATCATCACCATCATCATCATCACCATCATAACCATCATCTTCATAATCATCATCATCATCATCATCATCATCATCATCATCATCACCATCATCATCATCATCATCATCATCATCATCATCATCACCATCATCATCAATCATCAGCAATCTCATTACCATAATGAGTTAATGACAACCATCATTTAGATAAAATTGTGAGAAATAAGAGAATGTATCACCTTCAGCCACTACACTTTCCCAACTAATGGACTCAGAAGTGCTGAATATAAAGTAAATTGGAGATAGTATGAAGAAAACCAGAGAGACTTTATTTGATCTCAAAATTTATACAGCATTCTAGCTTGGTTGTCTCACATTCTGGTGGACATTAAGCTTGAATACAGAGCCGATATAATTCCTGGACATTGTTTCACCACACAATTCTTAGAGTTAAGAACGACTTTAAGAATGAGTTATCGCATTACGCATAAGACTCTGGATTATTCAGCACAAGAACTGATACCAATCGGTATTAAAGTCATTCTTAAAGTCTTTTGTACCTTGGTGAAACACCACCCAGGTTTTGTGAAACTGAATAGTTTGTAATCATTATATTGTAACATTAGTTTACAAATACATAGCTGCAATAAAATGATTTGGGTAAACAAAAAAGATTACTGTACATAGCAACAAATATGCTTATTCATCATTATAAATGAGCCAGTAAGAGATAAGGTTTCGACGATTGTTCACCTTTCAATTCTCAAATATGACAATATTGTCTGTCCCCTCCACTTGTGAAGATTATTTATGCCTGCACCTTAGCCCGAGCATGAGCAAAATTTACCCAAGCATGACCCTCCCTACCATGGCTCTCTGCAGGGACTAAAATCAATGGGAGTGAGAGCAAGAGCTCTCCTGAAGCTCCCCTTAAGTGCTTTTGGAGGGAGTTATTTGTAGAGTCCTGTGTAACCACAATCTTACTATATGAGGATCCAATAAAATTCTCCTCGAGAGCCTCTTAGAGAGCTATTTACAGCTCTGAGTATTCTTAAGTTCAGTCCCTGCATCTGGACTCCGAAATTTCGCAGACCACCACCTGCTATTGAATATCAGAAAAATAATGAGTGAATGTGACCTTAGAACTAAATCCTATTTTTCTTTAAGCAGACGACAAATAAAGCTTAAGTTTTTATGCAAAACGTCTGTTGAAAGAAAATTTTGCACTGAAGTCTTAATGACATTAACATCCGTCATCATCGTCACCTAGTAATTTGATCGAGTTCTGCCGATCACTGAAGAAGTTACACATGCATACAAGTAAACAATACAAGTACACAAATAAAAAAGACAGTGATATGCAGACTTATAACATGAGGATTTGCCAATTGCAATGGATCAAAGTTAGGTTATTACACGGTCTATTCCAAGACTGATATAACTATAAGACAGGTATGACAGGGCCGGCATTGCACAGCCACAGGAATAATTCTGCAAAAGTTTTGATTAAAAAGTCATGATCCCAGCCTCAGCTCAGGAATGTTTATAAATCAAGTTACACACCATTGCACAAATGAGGAGGGAGACAAGAGTACATTGACACGAGAAACGTTTTATGACCACTGAAATGAATTTAAAAAGCACCTGCTGAACAATCGGCACTTTGTGCGACGGCGCCCGGGGTAACGTCGGGGTAGCTGGGATCGGCGAGGCCAGGTCAAACACACAGGTGGTTTTCAGTAATGTGTTTTATCGACCATTATCTACTATTATATAAAATTATGGGTTAACAAACGACACCAAAATAAGTCTATTTAAACAATCTTACCTGCATCTAAAATACAGGAGTGTTAAGAAGCTGTTACACCTCCTTTTTTAGGTGTTGTTTCCAAAAGAATGAAAATTGAGCCCTTATCTACTGTCCACCATCTTGATTGCTTTCGTCTACTGAGCATGCTCAGTGTATACGTTCGTTTTGCGCCTGTGATTTCTCCACTAAGCTATCTTGGTAGACGAACATGTTTTTGTGGCGCCACATTACGTAACGCCAAACTCAACATATTGCCTGAAAGCTAATTACTGCCAATCTAATGAAAATACACTATGAAAGCCCAATTATAATGCGACATAAAGTGACATAACAACAATTTAATGGCAAAATCTTAATCTTAATACTACGCATGCGTCATACGCAAAGCCATTAGAAGATTACAGTTCTGGTATAACTTCGCGACAGATGGCTGATGATAAATCCACGTGGTCATTCAGATCGGTGGTCATTGTCCAAATTCTCCGAGGGGGACAAAGAAATCTTCTCTGACGGGGGCTTTCCATTCCATGGTAAATACTAGAAAACTCGAATAAACAGATGGTCATCTATTCATCTCAAAGTCGTGTACTATCTTTAGTTGAATAACGCGCTCAATGTTTATCATTTATTTTATCATTATTTTTAAACAAAGTTAAAGGTTTCACAAGTCAATCAAAGAGTTCAGTTGGCCTTAGTGATGGTTCAAATCTCTCTATCTCTAACCGCTTGCTAAAAGTTCATCTGATGAAGAAATCCAAATCTTGGTCCAAATTGTTTGAATATTTTCTAACACATGACAGCCTATCGCGACGAGAGGTTCTGCGCAGTGTGTCCTTTTTGATGGGTCGTTTTGTAACAGAATCTTAGAAGTCTCTTTCGTCGAAGAAAGCTTGGTCTCGTGAGGAAACAGTTCTTCTGTCCGAGATTCACCTTTCTCTGCACACTCTTCCTCGAATTTCTCTGTGAAACTGAGATCATTATTCACTTTCCCTCTCTGAGAGTTTTTCCTGCTCATTCTCTTCTTGTGATCGTTCGAAGCATATTCCTCTTGGAGATCTGTGATGAAAACAAATACATGAAAAACATGAAAATAAGATACAAATAGCTCACTTAATTGGTGAAGACGTAGAAGGCTTTTCATGAAGTTGTCACCAGTGACAATTAGCACTGACTAATCCAATGAAATCCTTGATTTTGATTGGATGAAAAGCATTATCACTGACTATTGCTATGGTAACTGTCGGAAATGATCGATTGTCGCTGACAACAGGCTTCATGAAACGCTTTCCAATTACTCAATGATGAAGAGCGGTGGAAAATCCTTTAAAGATCGAATCAATTACATATTCTACAATTACCGTATGCTAAATCTTTTCATCGGTTTCAATTTGTGTCTAAAGTAATCTTTGATATGGCATTCATTTAGTAGAGGCTGGTTTTCAAAACATTCGTAATCACTTGGCAAAAAAGTTATAGTCAGTGTTATGAAAACATTTTAATAAATCAATGTCGTAAATTGACACATGAATATCGCTTAGTATCAGTTCTGTCGTAACAATTAACATATTGCACAGAATGATGGGCATTTCAACCTTCAGAAATGAGAGAAAAACACAAGAGGAAGACAAAAAGAAATACAAATTGTGATATTAGACTGAGAGCGCGGGACATGAAAGTAGTCCATGGCCCCGCAACAAAAAGTCTTGCAATGAAAATTCGCTGATGAAAAATGGCAAATTAAGCTATTCAATTAATGCGTAATCAGAATTTCTCTTTTAAATTAGTGATGAATTATGGTGCTGGTAATATCAATCCTTATTAGCATTATGTGTGCTTTCTTGCAGCGTGATCAGTCCAGTTCAGTTCCGTTTATTCACCCCTAGTGACAAACTTTACTGTCATAAAAATTATTCAAAACCCGTCCATAAAGTCCATAAACAAATATAAATGCAAGGACAAGGACAACTTTTGTTTATTCAAGATTTCCAATTGACAATCTTATTGAATAGGTGTGTTGAGTTTACCAATTGACAATTGTATTCAATAAGTGCGCTAAGTTTACCAACTAGTAACCCCCAAATGAGACCGTTGTGTAAGACAGTGCAAATGTTAAAATCCTAACAAGAAATTAGGGGAAAATTGAAAAATGCTTGCTAATTTCGTATTATATACCTAGGCCTAAATAATAGATCCCCTATGGAATGTTCGAACACAACAACCCCTTCCCTTTCAGACTCCGGCCCATTTGTGAATAAATGACGACTTGCTAGGCGGAAATGAAACAATCTCAAAAATTCTTGTCAAGAATTACAAATGGAAATTATCAGAATTGAGTCTGGGTGTATGGAAGATCGAGTTACCCTTCCTTGTCAGCCCACCGGTAACATAGAATTAAGAGCGTTGTTCGAACATTGCAATCAATTGCAAGTTACAGTTGGTCAGTATGAGCCAATCAAAACCAACACTTCATAAGCGTCTTATCAAAACTACTTTGCAGTTGATTTACGATAAACTGCAACTTTGAAGCAGCACCCTAAAGAATGATTTTCTCTTTTTGAAGTTGTGATAAATGTTGACCATCTGCCAAAATATATATTATTTTTTTTGCCTGCCAGCCCATCTGTAAAACTTGAAAACTTTTTTGTTTAATTCCCCCCCCCCCCACCATCTTCATACTTTGGATCTGCCCTGGCGATAAACATTCAAAATCAAACTGAGATCCAACAGACATTACAACCAAAAGTACAAAGGTTGAACAAAAATAGTTTTGATAATAATAGACCGTAAGTCATTAGACCATATAAGCCATAGTTCATATCACTTCAATTACGTAGGCACATGCATAGGTGTGTATTTGGGCATTTCTTCAAATTTTCTTCTTGGCATATGAGCTGATGTTCCCTCTGGCATGACAAAATGCATTCAGAATTACAGACTGATGCCTACGGATTCTGCGTTTTTATCGCGGATATTCATCGATACAGATTTCTATTATTCATTTCTATTTAAACCAGTTTATGTCTGGGAAATTAACATTCATGATAACATACATGCTGAACGCATTATCTGTAAACATTCTAGATATGGTTAAGAAGGATAGAAATAGATCATCATCTAATGCCTGTGGATTTCAAGGAGAAATTCATTTCTGTATAGAGTCTTCCTCTTTTGTTGTTGTAATAGATAATGATAAAATGGATCAAGGTTGACGTGTGACATTGATATATATCTTCAAGAAATGATTTAATTTCTCATTGTCGACTCATTATTGCCAGCTCAAATCACCATGTATCTCATTAAATTCACACACAATTCTACACAGTAGTTAATTTGTGTGCTCTATCCAAACATTCATATCTTACCTAAGTATTGATGAAAGTTTCCCTTTGATTAATTTTCATGTAATTCTAAAATTCATTTTTTTAGTAACTAAATTGAAATACAGTACAGTGGATTCATTTGAGTGGATTTTTTTTTATGTAGGTTTATAATTTAATCTCAAACTAATTTTATAACATTGTATTTCGATCATTTAATTTCACGCATAGAGTGCGTGTACAATTATGGAAAAACTGAATAAACGTATCAATAAATCGCGCGAACAAAATGTAGGAAATTGGCTGGGAAAACTTATAGTCCAAGCATCTACGCATATCGTGTAAATGTATGTTACAATGTAAAGTGTAGCATTAAATAGATATCATTACATTCATCTTCTGTTAAGAAATGATCAATTTCTTTCTCACAAACATAAAATAAGCCGCAAATATGTTTACAGGTTGCAAAGGTATAAACAAATCACCGTGAATATTCATTTCGAATTTCTCCCAGGAATAGGAGATTCTATATCTTACAACACTAAAAAGAAAAGAAGCCTAAATAATTTACAAAACTTACAATGATTACATATACTGCGTTGTCGCCACTCACCAAGAAACAAGCATATATGTATTGATATTATAATATTGTAGAAAAGACATGAGCGTACATGTTTGAAATGTATGTTATTGGTGCACGATGTATGCTGGTTTCCAAACTCTCAATTCTTGTATAAGATTTCTTTGAAACTCACCTTTGATGTTATAATCTTGTAGGTGACGAGGCAATCTGTCAGATAACTCTATTTTTGAAGGCATGGTAACAATGTCAGCCATTTGACGTAGGTTTTCTAAACTTGATGAATGCAATATATCTTTGTTGGCCGCCATTTCTGTTTCTGCCCGACAATACTGTTCGTCTGTTAGATCCGTTTTCGCGCTCTGTGTATGGGCGCGGTATGGGAGACTATTATGTTTGCGGTGGAGAGCTGTAGCGTCACCAGCTACATGGAGGCTTTGGAAATTATCATATTTAGCGTCGGGTGAAACAGGGGTCATGCTCCAGCCTCCATTTTGAGAGTATAGCAGATCACATGACTTATTGCCAGCATATTTCTACTACCAAAGATTTGAGCTTTGTTCGTTTGCTTATTTTGTTTGCCCATTTGCAATATTTCAAACAGGAACTGTGTCGTCATTTAATTCAGGATATATGGATTACTCATTTTAGTGCATAATTGGGATCTGCACCTTAAAAGGCTTAAGGTAAAATTGTCAATTCGAAAAATTATGATAATCAAAATGGTGTATTTTGCAAGTAGGAGTGGTCATAATCATTTTGATGAAGCATTTGTTCCCTGCGATTTGTCGCATAATCGTAATAAAAAGTGAAGGAGGATATGCTGTGCATGAATTGTATAAAAACAAAAACAAATGATGTAGACGCGACGAAGAGATATCGGATTTGTCATTAATTTTGCATGTACCATAAGATCAGTCCTTTTTACCCCATATAAGTGCGCAAGTAATGTTGAACACGAATATGTTGTATAAATATTGTTCATGGATTGCCGGAACTATTTGTAAATCGATGACAGACGTATGTAAGCCTATATAAGAAGAAATTAACCCAAAAGAGGGTTATTTGATGACAAATGTCTGGTGTGATAACTGATTAACTCTTATAAAGAAAAATGGCAGGTGTTGAAGTAATAACGCACGAATTAAAATGGAATAATTCATTTGTCTTACACGAGAGTAAGGTAGAAATTGGCCACGAAAATCCTGACGGTAAGGTTTATAAATGGATTGTCATACGTAACCGCCTTCTCTCAATTATATACAACAATGTTTCGATATTCATCTTGTTATTCTGATAAAGCTCCGATTGATTACACGATGTCGATTTTTATTCCATATCTTTATGATTCGATTATGTTATACATATTTTAGAAATTTAGTTCGACTGAATAGGGTTTAATTAAAATGATTTTTTTTAACTGTGATAAATTTAACTGCTTCACTGGTACCCGCAACACATTTTTAAAGATAATGGGACTGTATAACAAAAAATACGCAATTAAACTTTATTATTAATTATTGATCGCAAGTCTATTGCAAAAACATGTATCATAAAGATACGACTAGTTTTGTAGTATCTCTTTTATGTTAAAGGCCCCACATTAGGACAATTCAGTGATGAATTAATAATATGAATAAGATAGGCAGGTATGCCCCAAAGTACTTTCTCTAGCAGTAGCGGGCACGTGAATATTTGTCTCCGATTGGAATATTTTCTAACCTCCTTAATTAAAACACATTGATGATGATGGTGATAATGATGATCATTATCAGCATTATCATCATCATCACAAACATCATCCTAAAAAAACAACAACAGCATTATTATTATCTTTATCGCGCATCGTCTCTTTAATCATTTCTTTTCTTTTACATTTTCATAAATTCCTTTGTTTCATTGATAGATAAACCAGCCTTTTTGTGNGCGATTTGTCGCATAATCGTAATAAAAAGTGAAGGAGGATATGCTGTGCATGAATTGTATAAAAACAAAAACAAATGATGTAGACGCGACGAAGAGATATCGGATTTGTCATTAATTTTGCATGTACCATAAGATCAGTCCTTTTTACCCCATATAAATGCGCATGTAACTTTGAGCACAAATATGTTCTAGATCTCCATGATTTCAAACTCACAGCTAAATTAAATAACCTTGGGAAGATCACACAAAGATTTAATATGGGAAATAAGCCAAAGAGGTATCACCCCTCTGACTGGGTTAAATGACAAGAAAAAACATGTTCTGAAGTAAAACTTACATTTATTAATTATCTTATAAATAAAATCGAATATTGCGGAACAAAACAATGCTTTATATTATCTTATTTAATTCTCGTAACCTTATTTGAAATTCTCGACAATTCATGTTACACTCATCACAAAGTATGCCTCAAAGAGAAAACAAAAACACGACATAAACTATTTTCGAAAAGTTAAGTCGAACGCAATTTCAAGGGTTCTTTGTAATGCTATTGAACTCGGGACCGGCTTGTCATTGTTGTGTCCGCACAATTGAAAACACGGTGTACGGATCTATTGTCTGCGTTCGACTTAACTTTTCGAAAATAGTTTATATCTTGTTCAAAATGATTAATGATCAAATTATAGTATCAAATACCATCAATTAAAAAATATGTTAATAAACGAATTACTGAAAGTAAGTATATATAACGAATATATACATGTAAGTACCCTGTCTGGATAGCTTATCCCCGTGATAAAATGATCGGATAAAAATGCTTTAAAGTTTCGATGACTCCCAATAAAAAAAATCTGACTTGTTAATTTACATAAATATTGTTCGTGAATTGCCGGAACTATTTTTACATTGATGACAGACGTATGTAGGCTATATAAGAAGGAGTTAACTAAAAAGGGGTCATTTGATCATATATATCTGGTCAGTTAATTGATTAACTCTGATAAAGAAAAATGGCAGGTGTTGAAGTACAAACACACGAATTGATTTGGAAGCGTTCATTTGTCATTGACGAGAATCAGGTAGAACTTGGTGACATAAAATCCAACGGTAAGGTTTATAAATGAATTATCGTCGTTGTATCAATTAACAATATTTTGACATTTATCTCGTTATTCAGATAAAGCTCAAATTAATTGAACGATGTCGATTTTTATTTCACATGATTATGATCAGATTATGATGTATATATTTCATTTTATTTTATTTCATTTTATTTATTTTCATTTTCATTTATTGTTTTATTTAAAAAGCAGGGTCGTCCCTTTCAAGCGGAGTAGACCTGTTTACCAGGGATATTTTAGTTCGACTAAATAGGATTTATTTATAATGAATATCTTATCATTACATATTTCAGTGGTACCCGCAACACATTTTTCAGGGGCGGATCTAGCTTTTTTCCAAGGGGGGGTTTGAGCGAACGACGATGCGAAGCATCGTCCACGAACCGCGAAGCGGCGATGTCCGAGCCGCGTAGCGGCGAGCCGATTTTTCTGCTATTTTGAACACCTGTAAATGATGTTATCCTGCCATCTACTAATGCAATGGAGACC
>BQKZ01005158.1:32867-43817 GCA_036244855.1 Temnopleurus reevesii | reverse complement strand
AGGCAATATACAAATTATATTTTTTGGCCTCAGATACCCCTTCAACGAAACATAAATTTTCTTTGATGAGAAGAAACACTATATAAACTATTTTCGAAAAAATTTAGTCGAATGCAACTTCAATGGTCCTTTCTAATGCTATTCAAATCAAAACAGGCTTGCCATTGTTGTGTCTGTACAGTTGAATACATGGCGTACGGTTCTATTGTCTCTGGCCCACTTAACTTTTCGGATATAGTTTACATCGTGTTAAGAACATTAATGTTCGAGACTAACCTGACCTAATGTCTCCGCCTTCTGATGAATGTCGGAGAGGAAGTTCTTTACTAGTAATCCACATCATGTTGGATAAATTTATTTGGGGTTAATTCTCTCCATTTGAGCAGTATACAAATTCTATTTTTTTTTTTACCTCAGATAGCCCATAATGAAACACAAATTTTCTTTGATGAGGAGAACATTAATTGAGCCCCATCCGGTACACCCTATGATTTTTTTTTGTAGCCTCCGGGTAACTTCAAACAGCAGTAGCATGTGTACCCCTTTGTGGGCTATTGGCGACAATATTGAATAAATCATATCGTGTTAAGAACATTAATGTTAGAAACTAACCTGAACTAATGTCTCCCCCTTCTGTTGAATGTCGGAGAGGAAGCTAGCGATGTACTTTCGCTGGCTCTCGACAATCTCCCATTGGTGCTTCATCTGTCTGCGAACCAGGAACCCTCGGATTACTACAAAAACAAAAAACAAAAAATAATAATGATAGTAATACTGATGATGATAATAATTCAAATTTTTTTTTCAATTCAAAATAACATTAATTTTTTCCTTAAACAACAAAAATAAATCAATGTAGAACAGTATAGAAATATAAAATTGTAATCAAATACCTGGGTAATTAGAACATAATTCATTGTGGTAACTAGACTGAAGGAAAAGGGCGCAGTTCCAGAAGCGGAGCTTGTGTTGGATGCGCCGACGAATACAACAAAGGGAATACAATACAAGTGAATAATAATACTAATAATAACAATGCTTCTATGTACTCCGGTTAGCTGTTTCAGTTCTCACTTGAACTGTTCTCTTAGCGGGTCCTTCAACAATGTTGAGCTGTTTTACCCATGGCAGTTTATTAGATTCACGCATACAAGCATACAATGTATGCACATGTATCACACCCCAAGGAGTATTACAGCAGGGTGCATTTAGGAAACCTGAATTATTTCAACATGTGCACAAAACATTACACAAATAATGATAGTAATATTGATAATGATAAAGACCATCATTTACCCAGGGTAGCCCTTTCAGTTCTTACTTCAACCTGTTCATCCAGTAGGCCCTGCAATACCATAGACCCATTTTTACCCCAGTTTATTGGATACAGGCATGAAAGCTTACAATACATCCACACCCTGAGGAGTATTCCAGCAAGGTGACATCCTGAAGAGGGAAATTGTATCATTTCAACATGTACACAATACATGAACCTATAGAGCAGAGCCGTTTGGGCAGAGAGATGTAATAAGACAAAGAATTTACTAATGATCTATCATGGATCTATCTGTTGAATTTTGTAAGTTCCATCCATCTTGGTTCAAATCAACATGGATTGACAAATTGAATTGACCGATATACCACAATCAAATCTTTTCACAACTTCATTAATGCCGCCCCAAAGTAGGATAACTCAACTAATCAACATAATTACTTCAAGTTAGTTCACAAGAAAACATATACACCATATTATAAACTGTATGAATCATTAGGGTGTATGCCGCGTAAATTCATAATCATTAGCCTCAAATTTTATCCCACTTGCATGCCTTGTATTGATAGAGTGGTGTTTCGTTAACCCTCAGAGGGTAGGATAGACCTGCTAAAATACAGCACTTTGGGGATAATCCTTGAGCCCAGATGATGAGATTAGTAGGGGTGTGAATTGTCACCCCTTCTAGATCTGCCATGCAATACACACCCAGTCACAAGCACATTTTAATCTCAAGATGATGAAAACTTTATGCAGTAAAATTGAGATTTTCTGAACCAGCTTATTTGTCGAAACATAAGTAAATATTAGCGCAAATTTCCTAGCCAAACATTCAAAGCAATAGAAGAAAATTGTACCACAGAATATAATTATTGGTCAATAACTGCAGTATAAATTTACACCCACTCAAAGCAGTTTTCAATCTCGTTTTGATTCAAACTTCACACAGTAAAAGAGATAGATTCTTCAGTGGCTTAAATTTGTCAATAAGCGGAAACATAAATATTCTGAGCACTATTTACAGTAAAACATTTAAAGGAATGAAATAAATTCATATCAAGAAATTAGATTATTGGTCAATATCTAAACATCCAACAGTGTTTGTAAAAACGCTTACACCATAAATCCATCAATTCTAGAAAAACTTGAGTATCATTGATAAATGTTGAGAGTACTACGAGGGGCATGTAACAGAGAGGTTTGCAATCTAATGATTGCTAATGAGAATGGCCAATGAAGACCTGGCTAAAAAGTAACCAATCAGAATTAATCTTTTAAATTAGCGATCAATTGCAAACATTTATGTTACAGGTTTGCAATTAATTGCTAACAAAAATGGCCAATTAAGATCTTACTAAGACAAACTAGTAACCAATCACAGTTGTTCTTTCAAATTAGCCATTAATTGCAGACCTTTATGTTACAGGGCCCTGATATAGTTTTCCAATCAAATAAGCGTAATTTGTCATTAGAGTTCTCAATTACACCCATTGTGCGACATAGGATATGATTTAAACACATCAGGACATGATTAATATTAATAGTTGAGTTACTGTTTGGGGAAAATAAAAATAATAATAAATAGATTTCACCTAAAATACAAAAACAGTATAATTTATTTGATTAACTGTTTTGAAAGGCCCCATTATTCAAATGTAAAAGCTGGTAATGGTCACAATATAAAAATTAATGTGAAACAAGCTAAAATATTCACAAATGGGTTTGTGTACAAAATTGGGGCTATTTTCCTCATACATTATGGCATAATTCTATCTGAATCTCAGACCTATACTCCTATGGGATGTCCACAGTGTTGCTCGCTATTGCTTTAGGTACTAGGCAGATTGCGTATCTGTTGCATACTTGTGAGTAATTTGAATTCCCATTGATGTTGTGTATGCGTGTGTGTGGCTTTTTAGGGAAGCTGTACAAAATGAAATATAATTAGCAATCATAATATTGGACTCAATATTGCCAAAAAAGGTTTTCCTTCAATTCTAAATCACATGATTCTATTTTTTTTTTGGGGGGGGGGAAGTGGGGTCAATATCATTTTCATCTGTAAAACATATTTTTAATTTTATACTATTTCTGTGACTCTGCCCACACCTATTATTGTTAATATCATTTATTTGGCATTTCAACGCACTCACACTTTAAACATTGTCAAGGGCAAACACATATAGTTTTATAAATCAATAAATGTTATAAACAAAGCCTATATTTGGGTATTATAATTGATAAGAAGATTTATAAAACAGTGTTGCAATGGATTAGTAATCAAACATCTTTAATCATTTACTCATATATAAATCTCAAAGTGCTTGGAAATAATATTCCCTAATAAACCAGCCCTTTCACATTTCTTCATTTGAAGAATTATCAACAATCAAGTTATACTATGAGACAGAGCTTGTAATAAAATAATTGCAATGGATTAACGGGCCGAGCAGCTGTAATCTTCAAGAAAAACCTATAAGTGCTAGAAAATCATATTCAAACACATTTGGCTTTCATTACCTCCCAAACCTGCCTTTTACATGTCTTTCTCCCTTAGTCCCACCTGTGTAGCAATTACCCCTTCCCTCCGTAAACCAACTCCAAGTTATAATTAGTGTGCACCTAAAGCATGCGATTATCTTAAAGCAAACCTGATTACCTGGGAAGTTAACGGAAGCACTCCGTTTCCGCGGCATGTTGGATGTCACAGACGGCTCAACGAGGGGGGTATTCATAAATAATCCACGTTTAGAATCACAGAAATCGATCCTACAGAGCATTCATGATATATTCCAAGATACAAAACCTTCCGCAAGGTAAAACTCAGTGCCAATCCGACTCTAAACGGGCATAAAAGCGATGCTTTGGGTGAAACATCTTCAAAATATGGTTCCTGGCTACGAGACTTTGCCGACGGCCAATGTATGACTTCCACCTTAGGTTTAAATGATGCAGATTGAAATTGTCACTTCCTGTGGGATTACGATGCAGCGGACCTCTGAATCTAGGACTTTAAGCTCAAACATGGAATCTATGCCAATATGTGGGACTACACGGCTTAGCATTGGCTTATAGAGGCACGAAAAACTCTCAGCTGCATGAAGCATCAGAATAGAGGTGAATCTCTAGAAAAGTGCGACATAACATCACATATCTGTAGTTTGAATCCAGAAATGGG
Organism: Temnopleurus reevesii; assembly: GCA_036244855.1. NCBI lineage: Eukaryota > Metazoa > Echinodermata > Echinoidea > Temnopleuroida > Temnopleuridae > Temnopleurus > Temnopleurus reevesii. Next base: position 39,366 of record BQKZ01005158.1, on the reverse strand, counting down.
CCTCAAGGGACCTCACCGCAAACAATGATACGAAACTGTCCAAGCAATTATGTATCGCAAAACAATGTGTTCTTCACATTTAATTATGTTGCCTCATATAATGATATGAATGTGGACAAGTCGCTGTATACACGGTGTACGGTTTCATAAAGATATGCACCTTACTATATGACGCCTCACATGACTATATGAAGCAGTTTCAGCACACAAGTACGGACATTCCATGTGGAAACGGGCCCCATTTATGATGCCTCATACAGCATTCAATTAAAGAGCTTAAAAGCAGAAGTAACACTTAAAAGTGGACCTCATTTATGATGCCTCATTCAACAACGTGAAGTTTAAAAGTTCTGATTCATGTACAACGGTCTTATACCCACTAGTCATATCAATTATGATTGTCTACAAAATTACAATGATCATGATCCTTCACAAAACTACAAAGTTGTACAAGTCTGTATTGCCCCTGCGTTATGAACCTCCGAAGCTAATCACCATCCATTTTATATACGATATATTAGTCCAAGTTGGAAAAGTTCTGGTGCATGTACAAGGCTTTGAAAAAAGTTGTAAATCTTATACACACAAGTCATATTAATATGATCCTCCACAGAATTACGTTTTCGATCCTGAACAAAATTAAAAAGTTTTACAAGTCTTCATTGCTCCTGGAGTACAAACTTCCCAAGCTAATTACCGTCCATTTCTTCTGATAAAGTGCTATGATATTAGTCCAAGTTGGAAAATTTACGATAGTATGGATAAGACTCTCAAACAGCTGTAAGTCCTGTATACACATTATGTTCCTCAACAAAATTACAACTTGCCATTACCCTTGCAGTATGAACTTCCCAAGTTAATTACCGTCCATTTCTTCTGATAAAGTGATCTGATATTAGTCCAAGTTGGCTATCGAACCGGAATCTATATCCTACTTTTCAACTCAACTGATTGCATCAAGAAGCGTCCGACTCACGTGGACGGCAACTCTGCCTAGATAGGCCCTGTCGCACATTTGCGTAAAACCACAATCATTTACTCCCATTAAATATGTCTTACACTTGTTGCAAGATGAAATTTCATTGAATACCTGCCTGATTGAGATGGGGTCCTAATTCAGTTGTTATAAGATTTTGTGAAATCTCATAGCATTTTTTTTTTGCTTTCAAGTTACATTCCTTTGCTCTATAAGATAGTTCATCATATTAATACAGCTAAAAACGCATGTTGCATGGGTAGAGCATTATTATAACAATACCCAAGCTCTGAGTATGACTCTGGACATTCTTCCAGTGGAAATGGGGCAACTATTTCAATCAATTGCATGTAAGGAGTATGTATGGTTATTCCTAGATGTTAAGGTGTCAGTGTCAAATGCTAAAGTCCCCAACTGACAGACTTTGGGGTTTAGGATCCCACTCCTGACACCTAATCCTGACAGCAGAAATACATCCATAAGTGCTTGTATCCATCCTGCAGTAAATCAGCACAGATATTCTCGTTGCACTGCATATTTTGAGACCAAATACCATACCTATGACCTCATTGATAGTAAGTAAAGCATCATTTTCATTGTATCACATTTATATTTACCCAGAGAAGAAACCATACAACGTGTCGGAGCATTTGCCATATAATCGGAAAGTCAACTTTAAACCGGTTTGAAGTCTTTGGTGTGACAGGGGTGTAATGTGATATCTTTCACATGGAAGTACATCTTGTGTTAATTAAATTTTGTTAGAAAATATACTGGTATGTAATATGATCCTTCATACTCATTTCGAACCCCTGACAGCATGCATGAACAATAATGTGCTAATTGCAGCCTGTAAGTGTTTTGAAATGCGGAATCCTGCATTTTCTTCCTAGATCTATTAAGTGTTATTGGTGATTTAGCAATGTTCATGTCTTTTTACATATTCAAGGCTCTATGGGAATGAACTTGAACAATGTAAGAGAATGTTAACACACTGATTTGTGAGGAAAATTTCTAAATTGAAAATATTCTAGTTCCAACTTTATGAAGTATACCTTACCAACTGATGGAGAGGATCATAAGTGAAATATAGAAATGGTACTTTTGATTTGATAGTTAAAGTGAGAAGTTGGGTTTCATTAGCCAGTTAAGTAAAATATTCTTAAATTCCAATAAATCTGCACAGAAAAAGGAGTGTTGGTTTGTAAGGATTCGGAGGTGCATCAAAGAAAACATTCCTCTTTTCTTGACAGGGTTAACAACATCACTGACTAGCAATACATGGGATTGGCAGGACAGGCAAGCTGGCTAATTTATCTTTGCCAGACTTAGATTTCCTCCATAACCGCTTTAGGTCAAGTTTGGTCAACGTCTAAAACGCAGAGTGATTTCTTCTCTATTTTTGTGAGGGAGATAGATGTAGATTATCTTGGCTGTAGTCATGTTAGGAAAAAAAGCCAGGCCAATAAAAAAAAAAAAGATTTTTGCAGGGGGTTACAAACTTGGACAAAGCTAAAACTTTTTGGAAAGCTGAAGAGCTGACAGGCGAAAACAACATTTTTAATAAAGGAGACCTTTGCTGGCGAGTGGCTTAAAAAGCAATGGTCTCTGTCTCTTTCTCTTAGATTAATTCTTCTTTTGAACGTCTCATCATCAATGCTTGGGATGGATTTAATAACAGCATTAGCATATACATACTATCAATCTGAGGGTCATTGCAGATGAAGATGAACAAAAATAATAAAACTTGTCCCATCTGTTTTTTTTTTGGAAGGTTGGGCAGAATACTCTTTAAAGATTGTGAATTGCAGGCAATTTGATATACTTAAATAGTCAGAGAATTACCTAAATGTGACATTATCTGCAGTTTCCTGCAGCGCAAAGTGTGTGATATCAATCGTCATGGAAACTACTTGATGATGAAACAGTCATTACATGTTCATGGCAACCACAGTATGATTCAATGATACACCTCAGATTAAAAGGGCTTGCCCATATTGCCTGGAAATTCCAAGAAATCCAGGGTAGTCAAGTTCATTTGGTGGCATAAACATATATTCAATAGTACAAGTTTTAAAGGGTTACTATTATGAAAATACAAGTTGATCTGTATTGATGTATTATACCCTTTTCAGTGAGCCTGGCATACAGTGCAAGTATGGTACATGTGACAATTCCTTGCATACCTGTTATCCCTATAAAGTCAATTATAAGGCATTTAAAATTTGTTTGGCTCTCCTCCACCAACCAACCCATTGAAAATGGTCTAACCTGGACTTTTTTCCTTCTTCAAAAAACCCTAACCTGAAAAGTTATTTTCAGACATTCTTTGTGGCTTTTCCCTCCCTTCAAGGTCTTACCCAATCACTGGACTATATCTAGATTTCCGGGCTTTTATATTGAATGATTTCTATCATCACATTCTAATCATTAAACCATCATTGAAACTAATTTTCTCATTACAAATATCATCCTGAGCACACTATCACACTACCACACCTCCACATTCATGCAAACACTCTCATATTGGCACACTTGTACTCACACACACACACGCACATATATATGTATACACATGAATACAAACACACACATGCACACACACACATACACTCACATAGGAACACAGGCACATACAGTATACATGTATACACATGATTACCAACATACAAATACATGCACACACCCTCACATAGGCATACAGGCACATATACATGTATATGCATGAATAAAAACATGCAAACACACACACACACACACACACACAAGCACACCCTCACAAACACAGATTGTATGTTACTATCACAGATTAAAAAAAACACCCTTTCAACTCCCACTGGCAGGGTCCTTGAAAATCAATTTCTGAACATGAACTGCCAGCCGAGAGTTCGATCCCAGATTCTTCATTATTAAAATCTCCCCGGCAGAAATTTGTCACTCAAGGGAATTCCGCGTAGATGTCATATGCGGTTTCCCTATGAACTATAAATGACCTGATGGGATTATAGTATCAGTATTAGCCATTGCAAATGCCATAGATTCATAATTCCATTGCATACACTGAGCTCTTATGAAATAATGTGGATAAATTAAGGCATAAATTCTGGGAAGGGTATTCATGCAGCGCTCAATTTGTCCAAACAAAAATCATGGGTTCTCAATCGTTCGTGTCATTGAAAATAGTGTTTTTTAGATTTTGATCAACTAACCAGATTTGAAACAGCTTGAAATGCAAATTCCTTTTTTTTATTTCTATCTATTGGTATAAAAATAAAATTAGACGTAACTATGTAGATGTGCTGAATAATGTGCATAAACACTTACGTTTCCTAAGCCATGGTTTAAACCATGTTAAGACCCTGGACTAAAAATAAACAATCTTTGCGTATTCTGGCCACAATCTTCTCTTGTAGAATATTATACTACGAGGGGTTGTCAAAGTTCGATTGCCAGAAAAAAAATTGTGAGAATACTGTAATGCGACGACGTTTGACATAGAAATTCAAGCCAGCAAATTAATATGTCATAATACAGTCACAATGGGAGAGTACAGAACATATCCCTCAGATAAAAGAGGTAGTAATATGTAATGAAAGATGAATCACACCTATGAATTAAATGCTCCATTTCTGCTTGGCTTTCATTCAAATATTTGACGAGGATGGTTCGATCAGGATGTATTTACACATCCCCATTAGAATGGTCAATGCCAAATTTGCAAGGCTGAGGTGTAATTGCCTTGACAAATGGCACACACCTACAGAATATCCAGAGTTGGATATCTAGAGTTTGACAGAATACTAAATGAAATGCCTTGAACTTCACATCAGTATTCACTAAATTGATAATTTTTTAGTTCAATTATGTCTTTGTAATATATTATTCTCTGTTGAGCACAATGAGTGTCAGAGCCTGGCGGATACCGGCGATATATAAGTATTCATATTATTTTCATTTATTATTATTATTATTATTAGTTATTACTGAAAATAGATATCCCAATTCATTAAGCATCATAAAGTGCGCAAAACATGTACCCAGAAGAGCTAGTCAGCTAAAACAAAAGTACCTAGGTTGAAGATTGAAACTTCATCATATATATACATGTCTTGGTGAAGAAAATGCATTTTTTTAAATACTAATAATAAAATAAAAAACAAGGGTACCCTTCATAATTTCCTCAATCACTTTCTATCAATTCTTATTGTCCTGATCTGTTGTCTTATATGGGTAAAAGAAATGTCGGTTATGTACCTGGCTGTTAACCATATAAGCCTGAATGGGGTATTACTAAATGTTTTTAAGCATGAGGACACAATGACTTTCTAAATTGCAATGAGCAATGTGATCACCTGCTTAAGCCCCGGTCACAAGGGCCCCGGAAGCAACACGATTCAACACGACTCTTTGTTCTGAGGCAGTTATCTGTGAATTAACAAAAAGTTGTGTTGAATCGTGTTACTTGCGGGCCTCTATGTGACCAGGGCCTCAGGTTAACAATATTTTTATCCTACTTTGTAACGTCCATTAATCAGGCCAATATGGAAATATATTGTTCATAATATTTCACTAAGTGACAGCGGCTTTTGGGCATATATTGTTAAATTTCTGTTGAAAACATGTTTTGATTGATATGTTTTCCATCTATCAGCCAAAATGATGAATATGACATGCTTAGGGAGGGGGGGGGGTTGAAGTAATTCACCATAATTGTCACCATACATATGTGTGAAGGGAGAATCGATTTGATCACATTACCAAAATGTGTCAGATAATAATTTGAAATTCTAATAAAAAATGGCTGCAACTTTTCTGTCAGTATGACTGCTATCTTAGTAAGATGTTGACATATCAAATTTTCAAAATGTAATGCAGCAAAATATTAATCCCAGGTAAACTGTTATACAGAAAACATTTATATACATCATGTGATTATACTATATATGAAACACTGTTATTGTATTTCATAATAACTTCACTTTTAATGGATAGAAATATTAAGGCCTCAAAATGACTGGTCCTTTAACTCTGTTCAATTTGTTGCCATGATAATGATAATGAGCCATCTGCTGTGCCTATTGATAATAGCAAACACACTCACAATCATAATTGGTTGTTTGTGGGTATGTGCTAATTAAGTAGCCCTCAAATATCTATATGCACTATACTACATTTCTACAGATACAAATCATTCTGGAATATAAATTGAGATGAATTTCAATACCACTGCAAGACTTTCATCACAAGTGAATGGGTGAGAGTGTGGTTATTGTTACGTAATTAATGTTACGATGAATTGTACACAGGCCTATGGGAAAATGAAATTCTCAATTTGTACACATCCTTATGGGGAACCGAAATTTTAAGGGCGTCTGTCGGGCCCAAACAGCAGAAATTTTGTCTGTCATGGGTCATTCAATATTCTGGGGAGTCTATGCTTTCATTTCAAACCGGTTTTGAGTGGTACCTCCCATGTTAGTTTTTGGGCCCTTTTTGGTGTCTGCAGAGCCCAAACAGGTGCCC